>JAUCBJ010007103.1:0-30631 GCA_032718475.1 Nemertoderma westbladi | reverse complement strand
GGGGGGGGGGGGGGACTGGACGTAAAACCCGTCTTGGAGAATTAATATACCGTCTCAATGTTAAATTCTCTATTTAGGGAAAGGAGCAGGTTACAGTGGCACGTTATTATAACCAAAACAATATACTAAACACAATAGAATAGGTTACAGTTTTATTTTTGAGAGTAATCATCTGTTATTTGCGTCCAGTCCCCCCCCCCCTTCCTGTTAATAGTTGCTTTTATTCAAAAATAGAAATATTTATTTCCTTCAACTGTTTTCGACTTTCACCAACGTCAATAATTAATGTACCGGTATTCCATATATCGATTACACCACTTTATAGACCGCTAAGTAAACGAGACTTTAGTAAAATAACAAAGAATTCGGTGTCATCTTCATCTTACAACTATGTACTACAACAAACTTACAACTGGACCAACTGGACCAACTAAAATTTAAATTGTTTCTTAGTTATATGTTTTTATAATATTTGATCTCTGCGATTTACAGCGAATTCTGATAGGGTGAGTTACAAAAGTCAAAAATCCTGGATGATTTCACTTGGAATTACCTTTAATTGTTAAGGATTTATTAGTTTCTAAAGTTTTTAAATGTTTTAGCGCCGATATTAATTAAATATTCCAAAACAAGTAGAAAAAAAATATCTTATAAAGAGAAAAAGTAGTTAAGGGACTTGTAACGATTGTCGGATAAGAATTAATTCGTCGGCTATTCGTTACAACAACAAATTACTTATAACGCAAACCCAAAACCAGAATATCATAAGAGATAAATAAAATAACGTGGCCATATAAATTAATAAATAGGTAATGCAATATGAATCTCGAGTTATTTATAACGAAAAATAATTGGATCCAGGAAAAATATAACTGGAATATATTATTATAGACATGTGAAGGGGGGGGGGGGGGGGTTAGGAAGTGGAAGACTCGACCGCTGTGAGTATAAGTTCCGTCATCACCTGGGTAACGCGTTGCGCCGTCGGTATGTAGAGTCTATCAACGGCGACTATCTGGCCCTCCTTGTCGGCGTACTTAAAGGTAATGAGATTGGGTTGGCGTTTCTTCGAGGTGATCTTGGCGACGTCGACGAGGGGTCTACTGCTGCGGAGTTCGGCCGCGTCGACGCGGCCGCGGTGTACGATGTGGAGATGGGAGGCGCTCGCGACGAGAACGCACGGCGTCTGCCGTCCGTCTGACTCGACCACGACGCAGACGAAGCAGTGCAACGCGTCCAGCTCGCGGGACCACCGCTTCAGATCGATCGAGTCCACCCAGACGCGGGCGTCCCGCACCGGTGGCCCGCTAGGGGGCGTCTCCTCTTCCTCCTCCTCCCCGATGCTGAACACGGCCCCGGTTCCGCGGTAGATCCGACTCCTACGCGCGGACGGGTCCACGTGTCGCGGCTCCGAATCCCCGGAGGAGTCGCGCAACGCGTTGAGACGTTCCTTCAACTCGCTCGATCGAGATTTGATCTCCTGCGAAAGACGAGCGACGACTCCGCCGCGTGTCGGAGCCTCGGGTTGCCGCGGGGAGACTGCGCGTCTCGCGGGGTTGCAGACGACGCATTCCGCGGGTTTATGGTCGGCGAGTAGGTGCGACGCCAGGTCGTGGACCGCCGCGAACCCGCCGCGCACGATGGATACAAACTTCTTCCCGCGTTGGAGAAGCTGCGCGACCACCATGTGGAGGTAGCGATCCTCCTCCTCGCGGCCGCTGCCCAGAAAGGCGAGATGTTCTCCGGCGGACTCGGCGTCCAACGCTAGTGATTGGGTCTGCGCGTCGAAGAGAGCCGCCATAGCGGTGGCGAACTCCCCCGGTTGCTCCAACATCAATCCGGAGTCCAGGTGGAACGCGGTCGGCAGATGGCCCGCATTGTACTGCCCGGGCGGGCGGCAGTCCACGACGAAGTAGCGCAGCTGCGAGGACAGCAGCTCGGCCGCCGAGATGGGCAGCGCTAGAGCCGCGTCAACGTCTGGCGCGTCGACGGGAGGCGACGCGCTCCCGAACATACCTCCCTGATTGTCCCGCCAGAATGAAAGAGGAGTTGATTCCGCGTAGTAGTTGGCTAAACCGCAGAAATCCTCCACGTCCTCGGGTTGCAGCGCCTCCGGGAAGCGAACGAGCGTAGCGAGGAGTCCGGAAGTCGCTGAGTCCTCCTCTTCCATTAGCTGATCTTTCCCGTTTATGAGAATCACGAGGGCGAGAAAGAATCCGTAGAACGGATCTCCCTGAGTGAGGTAAATGTCCCAGAGAATCGGAAGTACGGCGGGAGAGCAAACCGAGGCGAAGATGGAGGAGAGCCATGGATGGAGGTAGGACGTTGCTAGAACGCGGTTCGTGTCCAGGAAGCTGCACAACTCGGGTTCGTGGTACAATAAGAGCAAGCGGAACAGCTGGTAGCTGCGTCGGTTCTCTTGGGAAACGTCAACTTCTAGTCCCCGAGATACGTACCTACCCAATATCGTGTAGAATGCGTTGTACGCGTCGCCCGAGTTCAACCCCGCACCCAGTAACACCCCAATTATGTCCATCCAACCTTCATCGCTGACGTAAACTAAACTCCTACTTTTGCAGTAAAACGTTACGATATATTCGGCGATCCGTGCCAATTCGCCCGCATCGCCATCGCAACGTTTTAAACTTAACGCCACAGCGTCTTTATTAATAGTGTCTTGGAAATCCAAATCTAAAATTTTATCCCACGAAGACAAGAAATCGGATTTCCCGGATATATTCAGACAAATTTTCCAGGCCTTGCACCTGAGGTGTCCAGGTATTCCCCTATGTTGGCATATATCAGCTAACGAAGCCGCGTCCACTCCATCTTCCACCGCTCTCTCCAACTCAGCGATCCAGCCGTCGTCGTCTTCTACATCTTCATCGCCGCACGGGTCTTCGTAATTATCGCTGCCGCTGGCGGTATCGGGCTCCCGGTAAGATATTTCCTCGTCAAAGTCATACGGTTCAGTATCAGCTTCAGCCATCCTCAATGAGATGCTAGAACTGTAGAACCCACTGCTGCACTCGTGCACTGTCTGATTGTCAGACTGTTGCAGTTGCACTGCAGATTGCTGGATTGCACTAAACCTGTAAACTGAACTAAACCAGATCTAAACTGAACCTACCAAGCTGGTACGGTGGCTGATTTGGGCCAATTAGATTCGGATTTTTTTTTTCTGGGTAGCCTATATTGTTACCAACCAATTGAGGGGAAGGAGCAGGTTACAGAGGAGGCTTTTCTAACCAAAACAACAAACGATATTGTTACCAATTGAGGGAAAGGAACAGGTTACAGACACAGAGAGGCGTGCTTTTCTAACCAAACAACACATTTATCCCAGCCCCAGGTGATCCTGTGATATTAATTATCACCCGGGTGATATTATTTATCACCCGGGTGATATTATTTATCACCCGGGTGATATTATTTATCACCCGGGTGATATTATTTATCACCCGGGTGATATTATTTATCACCCGGGTGATATTATTTATCACCCGGGTGATATTATTTATCACCCTGGTGATATTATTTATCACCCGGGTGATAATATTTATCACCCGGGTGATATAATATTATCACCCAGAAAAAAATATCCTAATCTAATTGGCCCATATTCAGAAATCAGCATATCCATAAATATCCAGAAAAAAGCTGGTGCGCGCAGTTTAAATATGAAATAGGCCTACAGACAGAAATATATTTAGCAGTTTATATTTATTTATTAATAATAAGTTTGCGACGAAAATAAATAAACAAAATCCAAAACAAATTCAAAATTGTCAAGTAAACATACAAATTTTTAACGTCCCAAATATACTACTTCATTAAACTAAAAATTATCAAATACCTTCATGCTTCATAATCGAAAATCTCTGTAAAAAAAAGTTGCCTACCGGGAAAATACTGTTCAATAAATCAGTTTAAAGTTTGTACTGTCTATATAGACCTAAAAAAAAGCGTTTGATATTCTAGAACAAGATAATTGAAATAGCACAAACAAACACAAAGCCTTCCAACTAATTATCCCTAAAATAAAAGTCTAAAAAGTCTAAAAAATTAATCATTGTTAAGCATAATTAAGCATTATGCATTAGCAGTTAAATACGAGAAACAGATTTGTTGCGGCACTGTTGCTTTAATAAAAAATTTATCTTATACTGTAGTTCTTATTAGGACACTACTTACTGACTTAGTTTTAAATTGAAGTGTTTGTATTGTTTGATTTTATAAACCGAAACATTTAACTTGTAGTATTTAACAATCAGAAATCACATAATATCGTTTATTTATATTTACCAACCAATCAAAATTCATAGGATTTATTATATTTAAGTTTTCATAATCCCTAAACAAACATCTTAATTCATAATTACTTTATTGATTTTGTTTAATCACCCAAAACAAAAAAAATGAGGCCTAAATCAAGACAACATATATGCCAATCATAGGAATCGACCAAATACTGTACGTACATCAAAAGTACACCAAAATCTGAAAATGTACACTTCTAAGAAAGCTTATAGACCTACTCAAACAAACCCAAAAAATCAACTCAATTTCTTCCGAGATACAATATCTGAATATAATAACTTTATAGGGTTTACCCTTCCCCTCCCTGAGGGCCGCCGTGCTCCACAGGTCAGGTCAAGTATTCTAGGTCATTGATCAAGAAAACTTGCCACCTCCATGCAGCATAAAGGAGGTGCCACCTGTAGCTGCATAGACCCTCTTACTAGGGCAAATCTGGTCCTGTAACTAGGACCCCCTTCGTTCTGGGATAAGGACGCCCTTGGTCCTGGATTAAGGACCCATATACTTGGCTGCAGGGGTATATGGCCTGACCAGGCAGATGGTGATCTACCAATGGCTGGTCAGGAGTAGAGTGTTCTCATGTCCACTCTGAGAGCACTTCACTGCGACCTGCACCTGGCAGCAAGGGTACAGGGCATGACCCAGCAGATGAGCTGCAACAGCCAATGGTGGGTCATGTGCGCCAGAGTAGATATGGGTGATGGGCCTCATATCTGACTCCATTGCGACACCCACCCTGTGGAATGGCAAACCAGGGTGTGGTATTTGCCCCGAGAGCTGACTCGGCAAAAAAGCACCCCCCAACCCCCACTATGGATTACATTAGCAATGCGGAGGTCCGGCCACTAGAGGCCAGTGGAATTACCGGACACAATCGGCCTCACAGGCGTCAGTTAACTCCTGACCGGCTGCCTGTCTCACCCCCTACTGGAGAGAGAGCAGCCAACAATTCTTTGAGTCCCTTTCCTGATGACCTTTCTGGCCCAAACCCTGGGTCACCAGGAAGGCCAGATTGTGATGGGGAGAGGGATTCTGGAGTTGGAGGCTACTCTCATGTTCCACCCCGACCAACAAAGCCATTGGTGAATCTGAGGCAAGTCACAAGACTAGCCTCAGTAAACACCCTAACACTCGGGTCCCCAATGCGACAAGGTGAGCTGACTGCCTTGGCAGATAAGCTTTCTCTTAGCGCAGTGGGTGTTCAAGAGCACCGAATGCAGACTGGACAGACTGATGAGGTTCTGATTAAGGACATGGGGGGTGGTTGGCGACTCGCCCTCGCGTCAGCAGATGATAGTGGCAATGGTGGAATTGGTCTATTGATGAATCCAACTGCACATGCAGCATTGGACAAAATAGACCAAATCTCTAACCGCATCATCCGTTGCCACTTCTCATGTTCTGGAAGACTGGCTAAGAAGTTTCCTAAGGTGGTTCTGATTGTGTGCTACTCTCCAACTAGTGTTGCCCCTGTAGAGGAGGTGGAAAATTTCTACCACAATCTACAAGCAGCTACTGATGGAGTGGATCAGCATGCATTCTTAACATTCCTGGGAGACTTTAATGCAAGTCTGCATCAATCACCTACATCGCCCTGGGTCTATAGCAATAGTGTTAACCGAAATTCTGTCCATCTTCAGGATTTTATCTCTGGAAATGGATTGTTTTCGGCTGGAACCCAGTTCAAGAAGCGAACTGGAAAGCTATGGACTCATAGTGGACCCAGTGGTCACAAGTCCCAGATAGACCATATTCTGTTTCGTAGGAAATACAGGAGCTCTATACAAGACTGTAATGCATTTACACTTCGACCCTTCTCCAGTGATCACCGCCTTATTGTGGCCAAGGTAAGACTTAGTCTGCGTGCTAACAGAACAACGAAATCTGCCTTGCCACGGCATGACTGGTCCTCTCTGTTGCAACAGCCAAGTGTGAGATCCAGCTTCACACTACAGCTGAGCAACAGGTATGAGGCTCTTGCCTCTGAGGCGGCAGATCACTGTGAGGGCTATACTGCCTTTACAGAAGCAGTTAAGTTAGCAGCTGCAGAAACAGTTCCTGTATACCCTCGAAACAGGAAAAGGGCCCCCTGGACTGACAACAAAATTCAGAAGTGCCGAAATGACCTTCATAAGGCGCAGAAAGAGTCCCGACTCAAACAGACTACAGCGGCCAAGAATGCAGTTAAAGCTGCATCTAGGTCCCTGAACAGGCAGTACTCTGTTAATCTACAGGAGCTAATAAACCAACAGGTTGATGCCATCAATGATGCTGACGACAGCAGGCAATCATCCCAGGCATGGAAATCGATCAATCTGCTTACTGGGCGGAAAAGCCAACCAACCACCAAGGTTAAGGCTGAATCACCAGCCGATCGCCTCAATGGTTGGAAAGCCCACTTTGAAAAGCTCCTCAATAATGACAGGGTATTGCCTGATAACTTTATAGAAGTAAAAGTGTCTGAGTCTGTACTCCCAGATATTCCCATTGGCGATATCTCCTTTGCAGAAGTGAATGCTGCTGCAAAGAGCATTAAGACCAATCGTGCCAGTGGAGTAGATGGTGTTCCCCCTGAGGTCTTTAAAATACCTGAGTGTTTAAAGCTCATCTATCCCATCATAGTAGACATGTACCGTACAACAAGAGTCCCACAAGAAATGAAAACAAATAAGTTGGTGCCAGTTCCCAAGAAGGGCAACCTAACACTCTATGGTTCTTTTCGGGGAATCTCATTGATCTCGATTGCTGCAAAACTATACAATAGAATTCTATTAAATCGCATCAGGGATCCCATTGAGAGACTGCTACGTGGAAATCAGAATGGGTTCCGTAAAGGTCGTGGGACCATGGAGCCCATTTTGGCACTTAGAAGGATAATTGAAGAGTTATCAAAAAAGAAAGACAGGCATCTGGCTGTTATCTTTGTTGACTTCTTCAAGGCCTTTGATTCAGTCTCTCGCTCACGTATGTTCAGCATACTTTCATTATATGGGATTCCTGATGAAATTATTGCAGCAATCAGATCAGTATACGATGGTTCAACAACATTTGTGTCTACTGTTGACGGTGACACAGAACCATTTGAAGTGTTATGGGGCGTCCTCCAAGGAGACACAATTGCACCATTCTTGTTCATTATTGTGGTTGACTATGTTCTACGCATGTCCTTAGATCATCATAATGATGATGGGGTGATGATAACTCTACCTACTGGCTCCAGAAGTCGAGGAAATCCTGCCAAGTACCTAACTGATCTAGACTTTGCTGATGACTTAGGAGTACTCTCAGAATCATTAGAGGGAGCCCAGCGGCTCCTCAGCTCATTAGAACATGCTGCTTCTAGTGTTGGTCTTTTTATTAACTCCAGAAAGACCAAAATTCTGACAGTTAACTTTGAAAGTCCTCAGCAAGTCTCTGATCGGATGAGCATAAGCTCAAAGGATGGTATGCTTGAGCATGTGGACGACTTCTGTTACCTGGGATCATGGATCCGGAAGTCAGGTGAGGACCTTCGAATACGTAAGGGAAAGGCATGGGCAGCCTTGAATAGGCTTTCCAGGATTTGGAAGTCACCTAGAATTAATCGGAAACTTAAGGTCCGATTATTTAGAGCAGCAGTAGTTCCAGTACTCCTCTACGGGAGTCCATGCTGGGCTCTAACTGCTGAGGACACCAAATCTCTGGATGGCACATTCACAAGAATGCTACGCCGGGTACATTGTGTCAAGTACAATGCACACATCTCCAACCAGACACTATATAACATTGGAGGTGTCTCATTGGTTCCCCCAAGCTTGACACTAGAACAAAATCGGCTCCGCTTTGCAGGGCATTGCTTTCGCCGTGAGGACCAGCCAGTGCATAATCTTGTACTTTGGCAGCCTCATGGAGTGAATAAGCATGGTGGACAACCCATGACTTTCCTGAGACGCATCTTAAAGGACACTGGCCTTGAAGATGCGGATGATCTAGCAAATGTCATGGGTGATAGGGAGTTGTGGCGGTGCGATTTTGTCGATAAGCCGGCACAGCATTCTTAAAAATGCAGCTGCAATGCAGCATGCCGATCATAGTAGTAGTAGTAGTAGGTAAGTCGTTTTCAGATTTTGTTTCGAAAGTCGTTTTCAGATGAGTTCGGATGTCTAAATTACAGCTGCAGTCCTACATCGGTAAGAAATTACTGTAAGTCATAAATCTTATGTTAAGGGGGGAGGTGAGTAATTAATTTTTTTTTTTAATTTTTTTTTTCTGTTTTAATGTAATTTTTTATGGCGATTTCGAAACTAAAAACGGCTTGTTCATACCATTTTTAGTTTTTGAGATATGCGAGAATATTCATATGATGCCCTTCTGCCAAAAGAAGGTAATTTTTCTTAGATTTTGTCCCTTTGATGTCAATGAGGAATAATCAAAAGCAATATTGCAATTTATCAGTAATGGAGGGAAATTTGAATTGCTAGGAAAGACTTCTACATAATTAATACTGCTTATCTGACTGCAGGGCTGTATGCAAAGCAAATGCAATGTAATGTAAACTACGTATTAGCGGTAAGGCCTCTGACAATCAGCCCTTTCCAGAGATTTGGTGTACTTTAATATTTTTTGACAGACAAACATACAGGCAGACATACATACAGACAGACTGGCATACCTACATACAAATATACAGTCTAGATTCAATCAAACCTGAACACTGGCGTCAGAAATAAAATCACGAACCTGGAGAACCACAACTGTGTGAAAATTTGTTCTTTGTTGTCCTCTCTTAGTTTTTGATAGCAGACATACATACATACACACGATACATACATACATTACATACACCGAGTCTAGACTCTATCAAACTTAAACACTGACATCGGAAATGAAATAACCTACCAGGAAAACCCCATGTGGAAAATTGGAACTGCTGTGCTTTCATATTTTTCTTAAGAAGCGATGTTAGAAAATTCTTCCCGTTTTGTAGAAAATTGGCGGGAAGGTTTGAATTTCAAAGTTGATTATCTCAAAACTATTATTTTGATACTAAAAAGCTAAAGGCTTTTTACCAGATGATCGAAAAAGGCTGATTTTTGGCATGCAGATGCTAATAATAGTCCTTCAGACAATTTATTGACAAAATTAAAAAAAAATTATTTTTACTAATATAAACTAATATAAACTGTCAATATAAACTATTGGTTATATGATGATGGACTCACATACCAAATTTTATACCACTTGAGTGAAAACTGGCAAAGCCTTTACAAAAATTAAAAAATTCGCATAAATTATGTTAATTTTTTTTAATTTTTTATTTTATTCATGTATTTGATGGCTGCTCACCAAATATTAAGTTTATCCTACAAATATTATGGATGTTATGGGGAAAATAACAAAAGTTGACTAATTACTCACCTCCCCCCTTAAAAAATACTAGAAAGCCAGCAAGCTGGCTATAAGAAGACCGTCTATAAGACGAAGCTAGGACAATTCCGACCCGGGCAATTCCGACCCGGACAATTCCGACCTGGACAATTCTGACCCATCCAAAGATCGAATGAAATTTTCATGGGTCGGAATTGTCCGGATCCAAATAAAAAAAGTTATGAATAGAAAATACCTGTAATCAATAACAAAAATCTGTGTTCCAGAAAACAGCAATCTTATGTTGAATAATAAAACAATGTAATGTTTAATAAAATTATTATTTATAACTATTATTATTTTTAATTATTTGGGTCGGAATTGTCCTATGCTGGATCTGGACAATTCCGACCTATGAAAATTTAATTCGATCTCTGAGTGGATCGGAATTGTCCGGGTCGGAATTGTCTGTACACCCTATAAGACAACAAAAAACCGAAAAAAAATAAATCATAATTCAATATCTGGATTAGTGGATTAGCGAAAAGATGAACAATTATTTCACCATATCCAACCAATAACTGGTTGTACAATTGACTTTAATGGACAGATTAATAATAAATAAAACGCATACAATATACTCTACGATAGCGATGTATGTATGAATGAATGAGTACTGTATGTATATAATATCCCTCACTTATTACCAAAGTTAAGAATAAATTATATAAAATGAAAAAACTCTATCCCGAAACGGGACCGAACTGGCAACCTTCTGATTCATCTGATTCAAGCCACAATTTAATGACATGCGCTACTAATTGGGCTATGGACTGGTCATGTTACATTAATGTTGCTTTGTTTAAGTAATGGACATGAGTTTGGAACCTTAACAATGTTCTGAAAACCTTCACCGAGTTAGTTATAGAGCGGACAGCCATAAACTGAGTCGCAGTCGGCTGGAAACAGGAATCACAATTCAAGGATTCACACCGAACAATATAAATTTTCGAGACGTTTCATTTCAGTAATATTATCCAAAGAGGGTTTGAATTTGTCGAGATTTTTAGGCAAATTAAATAAGGGATAAAGTCCTTGATGTGACTTTACCCTTAACAGCGCCACGTAAAGTCCAGGACCTTTGAATCCATTCCATCGACCTTCGGACCAATTACCAATTATAACATTATTCAGTGTCATTCCCTGTACCTGTTAGCGAAAATGCAGCACCAATTGGAAATTGTTTGATAACCATACTAAAAGAGAAATTACCTGTAATTTTAACGCAAACTTTCTGTTCAATTGGTACTGTGTGTACAACAGGAAAAATTCTTTCAGGTAAATTTGGATAATTGACATCGTTTGCCTCCATTAATTTTATGTAAATCACCTCTGGAAAATCTATTCGGCACTTTTACTAATATGTTTGAATTTTGTCTGTATGGTTCTTCGTCAAATTCCGTACCTTTGGGGAACTGAATACCCCAAATCCATGCAAGCGAGCCGTTGGCTACACCCATTTCGACTGCAATATTTTGTGTCACCATTACTGGCATTCCTCGGTATATATCTAATGGTGATAGCCCCTGACATTGATCGTCTCGAACGTATGGCAACAAACCAATGTGTCCCTTTTTAATATCTCTTACAACAGCTTTCAATCGAATAGTAACCTCTCCACTCATGTCTATTGCAAGAGCATTTATGGATACTCGAGCCGCATTGGTTGAAACCAATATTGTGACGGGATCCAGATAGGATCCCGGTTTATCCGGTTTTGTCAGTTCACGCGTCCCCGCCGTGTGTGAAGAGTAAAAGAGTTTCGGTTGTTCGATGTGTATAATATTTGGGTATATAGATATAGATATGATATAATGGTGGATAAAGTTATTATTGTATATGGAAGGCGGGAGACGGTAATTGAAGTCCCGGTACTTCCCTAGCTAAATGTTGTAAACTACTGTAACACCAATAACTAACACTGAGATAACTGAGTGAAATGATTACTGCCAACTGGCTATATTGCACGGGTTGGCCTTGTTACTCTACCTAATCGATGCCTTTCCCCCCTCTGATTGGTTGATACCCTTGTTGGCGCCCTTTGGAGTGTTCCCGTTCACTCCACCTGTTCTCTCTCGGTTAGGGGTTTGGCCCCTGACCCTGATTGTGTTTCTCCTTCCCATTTTGTTGGGGTGACACGAGTTGGTTGATTACCCAATCTCGTGGCCCCCAATATTGCTTAATGGCTTACTTTATGGGTTTGGGTTAGCGGGATTGAATAAGCTAACACTCCCCCCCATGCTATCTTCCCGGTGAGAAGATAGCATCCACCTAAAGTGCGCTACAATCCCGCTGGATCCCGATCTAGTATCGGGTGTGGGGTGGAATTCTTTTCTCTCGGAGCCGGCTTTCCAGGCCGCTCCCTATGGGTATGATAACGCTACCCTGTATGCCTGGCGTCCCATGTCGGGCCGATCGCGCTCACCTCTCACACGACTTTTGTTTCCCCAACACTTTCGCTCTATCTCTTCTCCACTCTCACCCTAACTCTCGCATACCCTCGGACCTCCCCGTCCCTCACTCAGCCTCTTATTCCCCCCCCCCCCACACTAGAATTGCATCTGCACTCTCTCCGCACTTCGCACTGTTGCTCCGTCTCTCTTTGACTACCCGCCTATCCCTTCTGACGAGTCTCACCCCCCCCCCCCTCCTGTGCCGTCGCACTCAAGAAGTGTGAAATCGTCTGGCGTCTCGTCCCTAGTGCCATAGTCAGTTAGCCCTCCAGTCCCAGTAGCTAATTGAGAAAGGTTGTATGACTATAGTACTTACTCCAAACGTATATTTTTATTGCTAAACTACTGATTACTACGTACGTACATATAATTGCACTTATTTAATTATTTTGCATCAGTTTAATTTGTACTTAATAGTTCGTACGTCCCACGCGGCGCCTTCCAGGCGTACCACGTCCAAGTCTCAGTTTCTCTCCCCCGGCCCTGGGAACCTATTTGTCGCTCTGGAGGTAGTTCCCTCTGGCGTCCTCTTCCCTGGGTCGTTTCTTGGTTACTACCGCTCCTCTGGGATCCGCTTTCTGCCTTCGGACTTTCGCCGCCACCTCCCTACTGATTCCGGTTGTTGGCTCCTTGGGCGCTGGCGTTATTAGTGCCCGATATCGCTTCGCCGGTGGCCCCTCCGAGTGGCCCTGCTGTCTCCCCCTGGTGGCGTCTCATATAGGATCATCTTCATTGCTCGCGGCACGTGCTCCGCCAAGAAATCCCTAAACTCCCCTCGGTTCTGTGGCGTCCACCTGTCCAAATATCTTTGTGTATTCATCACTCCGGCATACGACGCCGCCGTTGCTACCTCTTGATAGGTAAACGGTAGCCTCCGCTTTATGATTTCCATGTGAGCCTCCTGATTGATAAGGAAGAAACCCCACTTGAACTCCTGGGCCTTCATGCGTTGGCGCGTCATGGCCCCGACGTCGGCCCACTCCTCGAATCTCCTGAACTTCTCTTCGTCGTCCATCCAGTCGCACTGGCGTCCGTAGTGTCCCCGAAAGTTGCACTTCGGACATCGGTTGTGCAACCGTGGACACGCCCCCATCCTGTGGCTTGACTCGCGGCAGTAGAGACAAAAGGTTCCCTTTTGGAACCGGTACAAACAGCTCCTTTCCTGGTGGGTCTGTCTCCCACAGTAGTCGCAACCGAGTACCAATGTCTCCCGCCCCACGTCGTCTTTCGTCCCAAGCGATCTCCGCGGTCTGTGGAGTCGCTGGTAGGCGAACTTCTGCACGTTGGTGTCCCTGTCTACGTCGATCTCTCCATCCCTCTCGGGCATCGTCTCCCCGAATACTACCCGTGGTGCCGTCCCCGGTTGCTCGCCCAACCTGATAGTGCTCCCCGCGAAATCCATCGCCGGCTCCTCGTGCACCCAGGTCTGCTTGCCGGATCTATCCCAGAAGGCCCTTGCCCCACTGGCCGGCACCACCCTCCCGCCAACCCAGTCCGTGTCCGAGTGGCCTATCCTCTCGATGGGCGGCATCTCTCCAAACTCGTCGTCGTCCTCGTCCTCCTCTCGCAGTGGTCCCAACCCCGGTATCCCGGTGGACCCACTATATCCCTTCCCGCCTTGGTTCTTGCCCGTAACTCTCCATTCCTCAAGCTCCCCTAGCTTCCTTTGCGGTTGATCACCCTCGGCGCCCGCTGGTATGGGCATCGCTTGCAATCCCGACGTCGACTGTCTCGGTGATCCCACCGTCCACCCCAGTTCTTTCCCTAGAGACTCCCCCGAACTCCCTGACGAAGCCCAACGAAGTTCGTCTAAGGTCGTTTGTTCCTCAAAGCCGTAGCTCTGCGCCCTGGCTTCCTCTTCCCTCTCTTCTGCTTCTCTCCTCTCCCATCTAGTTTGCCTGCCATCTCGAACTCTGCCCGATCGCTCACCAGTAGGTGGTGCCTTGCCAAGGCGCAAACGTGATGAGTGATGGGTTTAGGTGGTTTAAGTTCAGTTCGATGGCCTATCTCTTTCTGAATTTCTGAGTTAAATAGCCTATATTTTCTTATTACTGTTACCATAATTTGTTCCCCTTCTTAGCCCTATTTATCCTATTTATTTTGATCTGATTTTAATCCTACTACCTTACTGTTTCCTATTACTTGCTACTGCCTATGGATTATTTATCTCCTAATCCACATTCTGGCCTACTCTGTGGGCCTGTGCAGTACAACAGTATGCGTCGCGTGGCCACACGATTTATCCAGCTATACTCATATGCCCCCCTCTCGCTACTAATTACTAACCGATATCTATACCATATATACCCTTCTACCTCTATCTCTATCTCTTACTAACTAGTACTACATACTTTCTAACTAACTCTTGCTCTCTTTAACTAACTAACGGTACTACGTACCCTCTGACTCTTACTCTCTCTCTAACTAACGGTACTACGTACCCTCTAACTCTTACTCTCTCTCTAACTAACGGTACTACGTACCCTCTAACTCTCTAACTAACGGTACTACGTACCCTCTAACTCTTACTCTCTCTCTAACTAACGGTATTACGTACCCTCTAACTCTCTAACTAACGGTACTACGTACCCTCTAACTCTCTAACTAACTAACGGTACTACGTACCCTCTAACTCTCTAACTAGCGGTACTACGTACCCTCTAACTCTCTAATTAGCGGTACTACATACCCTCCTAACTAACTAACTAACTGACAGTACTACGTACCCTCTTACTGACTAACTTCTGCCTACTAACTGCGTACCTATTATGTACTATTATTTTATTTTTATTTTCTATTTTTTATGTGTGGGAAGGGCGCCTCGCCCTCAATCCCACCCCCCTCAGTCCAAAGCTTGGACGACTAAACTCTTCTCTAACTCCACTAAGGTGCCCCTTCTAACAGACAGCATTTCCCTACAGCTCTCCTGTAGGTTTTTCTGTCCTTCGCACCTATCTTACCACCTATCCGCACTTCTACCGATTGGACTCTTCCGTCCTCATCGGAGTAAGTGCCTACAACTCTCGCCAACCGCCACTGGTTGTTGATGATAGTATCATCCGTAACGATTACGAGATCTCCTACTCTTAACTCCCTTTTCGGCTTCCTCCACTTGCTTCTTTTATGGAGCGTGGGTAGGTATTCTTCTACCCACCTCCTCCAATACTCTGCGCTTATTGCTTTAGCAACTTTCCAACTTTGGCGGGAGTGTATGTCGTCTGGATCTACACCCCGCATATTGATGGTCGCTGGCCTTTCCATTAGAAAATGGCTAGGCGTCAGCACGTCTAGTGACTCAGGGTCATCATTCTCCGGATATAGTGGTCTGCTATTAATGATACCCTCACACTTCGCTAATACTGTTCTCAAGACGTCCTCTGTGACCATATGGGTGTTCATTAATTTCGTCATGAGACGCTTCGAACTGCCCACCAGTCTCTCGACGCATCCTAGTGTATGTGGTGCATACGGCGTCCTTCTCTCCCACTTTACTTGTTGTCGCCTCATGGCTGCCCTGACTTCTTCTCCTTTCAGGATATCCAAGGCCTCTGCCATCTCGTTCTCTGCCCCCACAAAATTGGTGCCGTTGTCGCTGTATATCACTGCGATCGTCCCACCTTTGCGGTCTCTAAACCTTTCTAAAGCATTAATGAATGCTGATGCGGTTGCATCTTGGGCGAGTTCTATCCCTACTGCACGTGTGTTGTTGCATACGAAGATAATGCCATAGCGTTTCTCCGTGTGTTGCATCACTTTGATCTTTATCGGCCCGAACATGTCCACACCGCAATGCGTAAATGGCGGGTCATGCTGTCTTACTCTACTCGCTGGTAGTGGTGCCATCTCTTGTATGGCTCTCTCCTTCTTCACTCGTCGGCAGGTCTGGCACTGCCCCACTACCGCTTTTACCTTCTTCCTCAACTGTTTGACCCAAAAGGTCCTCCTTATCTCCGTGAGGGTTCGGTTGGTGCCCCCGTGCAATATTGACTTATGGGAGTCCCAGATAATCTGGTGGACTATTGGCGATCCTGTGGGAATGATGATGGGTTTCGGTGGTACGACTATGCTGTTGTTGTATCCCACCCTAGAATTCATTACTAGAATCCCGTCGTCATTAAGTTGTGGCGACAGCGTGATCAGCTCGCTGTCCCGTCGAAGGTGCTGTTGGTTACCGACGCGTTCCACCTCGTCGCCATAGTTCTTCCGTTGTTCATAGCGGATGACTGCCTTGGCCGCTCCTTCCAGATCTATGGTTGTCCTGATCTTCTTGTCCTTGCTAACTCCCGCGAGGAAATTCCCGAAGGCTCTCCAGTACGCCACTAATTTCTTGGTCTTATACCAACTAGAGCTGTAGCTGAGGAGTTTATCTGTCGGGTTATCGCACAGTTCTTCTGATTTAGGTTGCACGTCCCTTATCTCCCTCACCATCTGGGAGTATATCTCTTCTCCCTCTGAATCTCCCTCTTCTCCTTCTGACACTACTTCTGAGCCCGGGTCCACCTTTCTCATCGGCGGCCAGGCCTCCTTATCGCTCAGAAATTGTGGCCCATGTTGCCACAATACTTCCTTCTTCAAGAAAGTGTGGCGTGCCACGCCCCGTGATAACAAGTCCGCTGGGTTCTCGTCCGTTGGGCAGTAGTGCCACCTTTCCAGTTCTGTGGTCGCCCTTATTTCGTCCACTCTATTTGCGACGAATATTGGGTATCTCGTCCTTTCGTTATGTAGCCAACCAAGCACTACCATGGAGTCCGTCCAGTAGTGTGTCTCCACTATGTTGGGAATAGTATCCACTAGGTAGGCTGTGGCTCTAACTCCTAGTCTCGCAGCTGTCAATTCTAACTTGGGAACTGATGCTGAATCTGGCGGCGTTGACTTTGCTTTGCTAAAGGCCAGTCTGGGCTTGTAGCCCCCTCTCGTTGTACTAAATAGAGTGCCGCTCCGTACGCCTCCAACGACGCATCGGAGAACATGTGTAGGTCCAGATTCGTCATGTTCCCATCCGGGAAATACACTCGTGGCATGTTGTATGTTCCCATCTTCTCCAAGTCTCCTGTCCACTTACTCCACTGTTTCTTGATTTCCTCTGGTACCTCTACGTCCCACTCATCCTTCAATTTGTATACTCTCTTGAGTATCTGTTTCCCCGTGACTAATAATGGGGATGCTAGGCCTAGGGGATCGTATATCCTTGCTATATACGATACATAGCCCCTCTTCGTGTGGATGTCTGCGCCCTCCTGGCTCAGCTGATACTTCAGTTCGTCTGTCTCTCTGTTCCACACGATTCCCAATGCCTTCTGTTGAGATTCTGTTCTCCTGTTCGCCATGTCCTGCCCTTTGGCTGTTGTGGGATTATCCATGGTCGATTCTGGTCTCTTGTCCTCTATCGCCTTGATAAATTCTTTCGAACTGGATTGGAATTTGGTCAGGTTAAAGCCGGATCCTTTTAGGATGTCGCGAACCTCGCGCCCTGTGTCCAGTATCTCCTTAACCGTATTTCCAGACTCCATTCCGTCGTCTACGTAGAAGCCGCGTCGAATCATATCGACGGCCCTAGTGCTGTATCTATCTTCCTTCCCCTTCACTGTATCTCTCACTGCCATAGTCGTCGTAAATGAAGACGACTTGGCTCCCATGTTTTGTACTACCATCTTATATGCCGGTATTATCGGCGGTTCTTCCTCGCCGTTATACCATAAGAAGCGTTGACTATCGCTATCTTCCTCCGTTACACGGACTTGGTTGAACATGCCTTCTATGTCACACGTGAAGGCGTGTTTCCCATTCCTAAATCTAAGTAGGACCTCTATGCCCGAGTTGTATATGTTTGGACCTTCTAACAGATAGTCGTTTAAGCATTTTCCGTTGGTCTTTGCCGATGCGTCAACTACCATCCGCAGTTTACCTTTCTTTGGGTCTAAAGCCACGTGGAGTGGCAGGTAATATGTCCTGTCCGTGTTCGGTTCGTCGACCGGTAACTCCACGGCCCACCCTTTCTCGACGTACTTCTTAATCGTTCTGTGGATGTACTCATTCTTCTCGGGGCTCCGTTTTAGTGTTTGTTTCAGCTTGCGGAGTCTCGTGAGTACCATCCCTCTATTATCGGGCAGTGGTAACTTCGGTAGTTTCCATACCATTCCTATGGTGTACCGCCCCTCGTCGCACTTCATAGACTCCTCTACGCTCTGCTGAGCCTGTTTGTCTTCCACCGAGGTCCCGACCCCGGTCTCCTTTAATCCCTCGAAATCTTGTCTGAGCAGTCTTTTAAGCTGCTCCTCTGCTCCCTCATCACCCATTTCCTGCATTGTTCCCGCGAACATGCATCCTGATGTCTCCGACATCCTAAATGGTATCTTGCTCTTGATTGGGCCACTCAGCGTCCACCCGAATGGTGTTAATATCGCCACCGGGTCACACTGCTTGTCTTCGCCGAAGACCGTTTGCATTCTTTCGTGGGCCGTTGGGCAGTCCATTCCTACTATGATGGATACCTTCCTAACGTCCACATCTGGGATTGAGAAGTCAATATCGTCCAGGAATTTATATTGCTCGACCTCGATGTTGGTTGGCCGCCTGGCATTGATATTAATTGACTCTATCACTTGGATGGGGTCGATGGTTGCCCCATAGTCGCATCCCGGTGCCACTGCTGCAATTGCGCACCGTCCGGTTCTCATCTCCAGGATCTCATCTTTGCTAGAGATGGTTGTTACCGCCATTCTGCTTGGCCTCGTTCTCAATCCTATCTCTTCGGCCACCCATTCCTCGACTAATGTGAAGGCAGCTCCACTATCAACCAGCATTAGTGTTGTTACTGATCGATTGCCTTCTCCAATCACTCGCACGGGTACTACTCCAAGTAACACCGTTCCTCTCTTCTTCGCCCCTACTGTGCTCGTTGCCATCGTTTGGCCTCTCCTTTGACCAAACTTGACCGGCTTCTCCTTGCATTCCCTAGCTTTATGTCCACTCATCACACATCGCGAGCAGATCTTATTGCTCGACGCATAATCTATCTGATCTTGCCTAGGTAGCGCTTGCCAGTACCTGCAGTTCATGGTTTGATGAAGCGCATTTGCGTGTAGCTGGCATTTGCTCTTTGGGTCGTAGCCCTCCTTATACAGTGCATCGCGTATCGCAGCTGCGTTTGTACCAAAGTCCCTACTATTCTTATTGTTTGGATTCGGCCTACTGGACGTACTGGGGTTATATTTATTCGTGTTGTTATTGTTCCCCTGTCCGTTCCATGGTGTGGTCTTACTTTCGGCTATCTGTGGACTCGCAGTCCCCTGCGTCGCTGCATATGGCAATGATTGCCTGAGCCTCGGTAATGCGTTTGATGTATTGTGCTCTGGTTTCGGTCTATGGTAATCCGTCTTCGGTCCCTTTCCCAGGCTATCTTCGCTATAGACTGGGTCAGTTATTAGTTCAGCCTCGTAGTTTAAGAAGCTTGACATTTCTTCTAAACCCGGTTCCACACCCTTCTTGTCTCGAGTGGAGAAAGCGATTTTCCTCCACTTGTTGCGCAGCCAGTTCGGTAGTGCCTGCGCTATCGTGGTGATGTTATTGGACGCGTTGAGCTCGTATGGCGCGTCTAGCGTCTTCAGCACGATTAGCGCCTTTTCGACTTTGTTAGCGAACGTCTTAATGCTAACGGGATTATCCTGTAGGCCACCCGATGTTATGCCTCTCAGTGTCTGTCTGATGATCTTGGCCGGGTGCCCGTATTCCCTATCCAGTGCCCGCCATGCTGTCGTGAAGCCGCCCTCTATGCCTTGATATTGCCTCACGATGTCGTATGCTGGGCCTCCCGTGTATACTTGCAGATACTTTAGGCACTCCGCCTGCGTCAAGTTCTTTGTTAGTATTTCGTTACTATACATGCGCCGAAACTGTAGATATTCTTCCGGCCTACTCCCATCGAATTTGAATGGTTCCACGGGTGGTAACTCGATCCTCGTTTTCAACGCATCGATCAACGTGGCCATCCCCATCGCCTGCGCTTCCAATGGGTTCGATGGATGCTGTATAGTTTCTCCTGTCTGGTGCGGTCCGTCTGTCCTATTTCCAGCTTTCCTTTGACTTGGATATGTCATCGGGGGTAGCGGCCCCCTCCATATTTCTGTGTCGCACGACCTATTTTCATCCAAGGGTCTCGTTGTTCTTGCTCCTATCGGGGTATATTGTTGATATTGTGATGGGGGAATGTCACCCTGCCCCCCCCCCCCACCGGTATGTTTGGTACTGGGGTTGATGTTAATATATTGGGGCCCATACACCTATCCGCAATAATTCCCCCCTCCCCTGGGTATATGTTATGTCCCTGCATGCTGTAGTCATACTGCTGTACTGGTACCGGTATAGGCCTATCAGCTTCTGGCCTACCCGCCGGTATGTATTCCGCGACTTCCGGGTTTAATCCCGTTGTCCGCGCTATCCTTATCGCCTACATTGCCTCTGTCAGCATGGCCTATGGTATGTGCAGTAAGGCCTACAGTATGTCCTACAGTCTGCATGTGTCGCTCGGGATCGAAGTTTATTCTTCTCGAATAGTCCTCCCCGTGGCTACCGTACTCTCGATCGGTAGGTATATTCCGTCGGAAAGTTTCTCTTCGACCCCCCTCTCTACTGTTCTCATCTTCGTACCGGTACATCGCGTACCCCTCCATCGGCGCGTAATGCGCCTCGCCAGGTCGCATCTCTCCGGGGCGACGGCAATCTCCCGGAGTTCGACCCCACTGACTCTCTGTTCTCATCTCGACTACCGACGGCTCGCTATCCGTCCTCGCTCTTCTATCGTTCGCGGCGATACTTCTACTACTGTCTTCTCTCCTTCTCCTTTCAGTGGAGTATTCCCGCTCGTGAGATCTCTCGTCGACCTCCCGGTTAAATTCCACTACTCTTCTTCCCTCTTCTGATCGGGCTCGACGCTTCGTCCGCCCTCTCACGACGTCAACCTGTCTCTCTCTGCTCGGTCGCACGCCGCTGGGGATACTCGCAATCCCCCTATTACTCTCCGTCGCCGGGTGTTGCGGTTTACCTATTTCAGCCCGCGCATTATCCGTTGACGTCTGTGGAGCACTCTCTGCCCCCCCTTTTCGCCGCTAACTCGCTGTTGTGGGGTTCTTGTAGCCCCCCCCCCCCCCCACTCGCCACATCTAACTTCACTATCTCTCACCCCGCTACCATATCCCTCTCTAGTCGACACATCAACCCTACCGCGGTCGGGTCTATTCACCCCCGCCTCTCCCTCTGCTATTGCGTGGCCTACCAGGCCCTCTACTCCCTGCCTATCAGCTACGTGGCCTACCAGGCCCTCTACTCCCTGCCTATCAGCTACGTGGCCTACCAGGCCCTCACTGGGTCTACCCAACCCAGCCACTCCCTGCCTACCAGCTACGTGGCCTACCAGGCCCTCACTGGGTCTACCCAACCCAGCCACTCCCTGCCTACCAAATACGTGGCCTACCAGGCCCTCTCTGGGTTGGCTCAACCCTGCCACTTCCGGCCTACCAATTATACGGCCTACCAGGCCCCCGTCTGCCTGGCCATACACACCCGACGTGTTCACGTTAATAGCACCCGTATTGGAAACGGAATTAATTTGTTCGTTCGAAATAAAATAATTTGAATTATTTTGCGCGACTACACCATCTGAATTATTTTGTAAATTCGGGCTTGGATCATTATTTAAATTATTTGGATTATTTTGCGTAACTACGTTATTTGAATTATTTTGTAAATTCTGGTTTGGATCGTTATTTAAATTATTTGGATTATATTGCGTAACTACATTGTTCGGATTATTTCCTACGTTAATATTAGAATCGTTCTGATTTAAGTTTAAATTACTACCACTAGGCAAAGTATTTCCTGCAATAAAGGTTTGGTTAGAGTTATCCAATACGGTACTATTAATATTAACGACGTCTACTGTAGCATTATTGTTATTACCGCCCCCCCCCCCCCCCCCCGCCCGTACGGTCACACCAGTTTTGGGTCTGTCGTGCGGTCCCTGTAAGTGGGGTATTAATAAATGTATCCACGGCCACTGGCTCCCCGAAAATACTCGAGCCAGCCCCACTCTCAGACGCCCTATTCGCGCCAGTTGCAGCTCGCGCGTGCGTCTAATCTTATGCTCCATAAGCTCACTTTGGCATCTCTCTAATTCTTTTTGCTCACACTCCTCCCTTGCCATTCTCTCCCTACACTCCCGTTTGCTTTGATCGGCCAATTCCAACTCTCTTCTAGATCCCTCCCTTCGTCTCGCCTCACGCTCTCTGCGTTCACCCTCCTCTCTCGCTACACGTTCCTTACGTTCCACCTCACGCTCTTCTTGTTCCCTCCTCTCTATTTCCTCACACTCCCTAAGGCTTTTCAAGGCCCTTTCGGCCCTCTCTCCGGTTTCTCTAATCAATGCCGTTTCCCTCTCTAGCCGCATTCTCCCCTCCTCTAACCGTTTATCCATTTCCCTCTGACCTTGCTCTATCAGGTCGAGATGGTACGTGGCATTTATCTCTCTCACCCGTCTTTCTTTTACGGAGGATGTAGCAGACTTATCAGTTGTGACGGATTCCCTCCGCCTTCCCGTCCTACTAACTTTCCCCCGCCTCTCGGAACTTCCTCCGACCGACGAGGCGTTTCGCCCCCTTCGGGTCCCCTCCAACCCACTAATTTTACTCCCCGGGCATCGACTAAGTATGGCCCTACGTACACTACGCTAGGTTCCATACCCCTACACCGCCATAAGTCACACAGTTCCTCGGCAACCCCTCTCGCTCTCTCCTTGGCCAGTTCTATTTGCCCGAAGCGCATTAGATAATTAAAGTGTCTATTCGACTCACCTAGTCGTTTCCTCAGTCTCACCTCGTCTATCTTCGCCCCCTCTTTGGCCTCCTTTAGTAGTTTCTGGGTCGCGTTGTAGGCCCGTCGAAGTCGATCAGAAACCCCGACGTCCTCATCGCCGACCTCTCCTCCGTCTCTCCGGGTCCTACGTCGTACCGGCAGCCCCACCGTCGCCGTTTCGGTGGGCCGTTCGTCGCCCTCGGCCTGTAGCTGGCCGGCGACATTGGTACCGACATCTCCTCCATCTCTCCGGGTCCGGCGTCGTACCGTCGGCCCCACCATCGCTGTTTCGGTGGGCCGTTCGTCACCCTCGGCCTGTGGCTGGCCGGCGACGTCGGTACGTCGACCTACGTCCCGTGTCGACTCGTATCCTTCTCTCTCCGTCTCGCTCTCTCCTTCTCTCGGCTCGACCTCGGGTTCCAGACGGCCCCCCTCATCCTGAACTGCCGGATGACCCGTTACCGATGGGTCCGGCGTTGTGGGCCTGTACCGTCTGGTTGCGGCCTCACGGATCGTTAGCTCTTCGTCCGGGGTCCGCGTCGGTGTCGTCTCTCCCGACTGACTCATCTCGCCTGGTTCGATTGGTGGCTGGTAGTCACTGAGTTTAGCTAGCTAGGGCGGCAGCTCTGAGTTTCAATTACTGTGACGGGATCCAGATAGGATCCCGGTTTGTCCGGTTTTGTCAGTTCACGCGTCCCCGCCGTGTGTGAAGAGTAAAAGAGTTTCGGTTGTTCGATGTGTATAATATTTGGGTATATAGATATAGATATGATATAATGGTGGATAAAGTTATTATTGTATATGGAAGGCGGGAGACGGTAATTGAAGTCCCGGTACTTCCCTAGCTAAATGTTGTAAACTACTGTAACACCAATAACTAACACTGAGATAACTGAGTGAAATGATTACTGCCAACTGGCTATATTGCACGGGTTGGCCTTGTTACTCTACCTAATCGATGCCTTTCCCCCCTCTGATTGGTTGATACCCTTGTTGGCGCCCTTTGGAGTGTTCCCGTTCACTCCACCTGTTCTCTCTCGGTTAGGGGTTTGGCCCCTGACCCTCATTGTGTTTCTCCTTCCCATTTTGTTGGGGTGACACGAGTTGGTTGATTACCCAATCTCGTGGCCCCCAATATTGCTTAATGGCTTACTTTATGGGTTTGGGTTAGCGGGATTGAATAAGCTAACAAATATAGGAACAAAATCGTTACTGTTTGAGGGTGGCAATGGCAATCAATTGGGACAAACCACTTGTCCATTTATTAAGTCGATTGCATCTGAGGTCCAGATACCAGTACGACCACACGCTAAGATATTTCCCCATGTAGGATCTTGGCTGTGGCGCCAGTTCTTCTTCAAAACAACAACTTTAGTAAACTCAAGCCATGCAGTTCTTCCTAAAATGGCTTGAGCATCTTTCTTTATATAATTTAATGATTTGCTTAGGGAAATTGCAGAAATTGAAGGTAGCTGCATAAAGTCACCGCAACAAACTGTATGAAAGCCTCCAAAACTAGTACTATTTCCAGCTATTTGCTGTAATGTGGCGTCAATTTTTGAATAAAGAGGAGCAGAAAGCATGCTAACTTCATCAATAATTATTAATTTATTAAACGGAACTGTCTTTGCAAAGATAACACTTTCTGTCGCTTTGCGGAATTTTGCTTATTTTGAAGTGAAAATCCAAATGTTCTATGTATGGTACTCCATGGAGCCCATTTTGGCACTTAGAAGGATAATTGAAGAATTATCAAAAAAGAAAGACTGGCATCTGGCTGTTATCTTTGTTGACTTCTTCAAGGCCTTTGATTCAGTCTCTCGCTCACGCATGTTCAGCATACTTTCATTATATGGGATTCCTGATGAAATTATTGCAGCAATCAGATCAGAATACGATGGTTCGACAACATTTGTGTCTGCTGTTGACGGTGACACAGAACCATTTGAAGTGTTATGGGGCGTCCTCCAAGGAGACACACTTGCACCATTCTTGTTCATTATTGTGGTTGACTATGTTCTGCGCATGTCCTTAGATCATCATAATGATGATGGGGTGATGATAACTCCACCTACTGGCTCCAGAAGTCGAGGAAATCCTGCCAAGTACCTAACTGATCTAGACTTTGCTGATGACTTAGGAGTACTCTCAGAATCATTAGAGGGAGCCCAACGGCTCCTCAGCTCATTAGAACATGCTGCTTCTAGTGTTGGTCTTTTTATTAACTCCAGAAAGACCAAAATTCTGACCGTTAACTTTGAAAGTCCTCAGCAAGTCTCTGATCGGATGAGCATAAGCTCAAAGGATGGTATGCTTGAGCATGTGGACGACTTCTGTTACCTGGGATCATGGATCCGGAAGTCAGGTGAGGACCTTCGAATACGTAAGGGAAAGGCATGGGCAGCCTTGAATAGGCTTTCCAGGATTTGGAAGTCACCGAGAATTAATCGGAAACTTAAGGTCCGATTATTTAGAGCAGCAGTAGTTCCAGTACTCCTCTACGGGAGTCCATGCTGGGCTCTAACTGCTGAGGACACCAAATCTCTGGATGGCACATTCACAAGAATGCTACGCCGGGTTCATTGTGTCAAGTACAATACACACATCTCCAACCAGACACTATACAACATTGGAGGTGTCTCATTGGTTCCCCCAAGCTTGACACTAGAACAAAATCGTCTCCGCTTTGCAGGACATTGCTTTCGCCGTGAGGACCAGCCAGTGCATAATCTTGTACTTTGGCAGCCTCATGGAGTGAATAAGCATGGTGGACAGCCCATGACTTTCTTGAGACGCATCTTAAAGGACACTGGCCTTAAAGATGTGGATGATCTAGCAAATGTCATGGGTGATAGGGAGTTGTGGCGGTGCAATTTTGTTGACAAGCCGGCACAGCATTCTTAAAAATGCAGCTGCAATGCAGCATGCCGATCCTAGTAGTAGTAGTAGTTAATCTACAGATGCTAATAAACCAACAGGTGGATGCCATCAATGATGCTGACGACAGCAGGCAATCATCCCAGGCATGGAAATCGATCAATCTGCTTACTGGGCGGAAAAGCCAACCAATCACCAAGGTTAAGGCTGAATCACCAGCCGATCGCCTCAATGGTTGGAAAGCCCACTTTGAAAAGCTCCTCAATAATGACAGGGAATTGCCTGATAACTTTATAGAAGTAAAAGTGTCTGAGTCTGTACTCCCAGATATTCCCATTGGCGATATCTCCTTTGCAGAAGTGAAGGCTGCTGCAAAGAGCATTAAGACCAATCGTGCCAGTGGAGTAGATGGTGTTCCCCCTGAGGTCTTTAAAATACCTGAGTGTTTAAAGCTCATCTATCCCATCATAGTAGACATGTACCGAACAACAAGAGTCCCACAAGAAATGAAAACAAATAAGTTGGTGCCAGTTCCCAAGAAGGGCAACCTAACACTCTATGGTTCTTTTCGGGGAATCTCATTGATCTCGATTGCTGCAATGCAATGGCATGGCAATACTGAATTGTGCTAGCAGGGTTTAGGAGGGTGTCGTACAGCCTGGTGCTGTTTAATGATTTCAAATTTCAAGTCAATAAAATAATAAGAATAATAATAGAGATGGGATATGCAACTTTTCAAGACTGCCTGTTCAATAGAAGTGGATTAGATGGAAGAGTGAATGTCAGGGGCAAGTGTCTGAACTGGTTAGCGCTACTGATGAGGCCAGATAGGCCGAAACGTACGTATAGAGCTGGTTCAACCTCCGGTGACGCCCTTCCTCAGTTTTTCCTCTATTTTTTTCATTTCTGAATGAATCCATAACATTACATCATGTAAATCATAGTTAGTTATATCAATTTTCCGCAAGAAAATCTCCTAAGAAGAACGTTTGAAGTCACGTTTTTTAGCTTGTCAACCAAATTTATTTTCTTCAATTTGAAAAGAGGCACAGAACTTGTTCCCAAATTGATTTTTTTCTAAAGATGTAAATAATAAGTAGTATAAATTAGTTTGGAATCTACTTCATTTTATGTCCCATAATAACTTAAAACTCACTCCATTATATTACAGGTAACCCCCATCCCCCTCAACTTACATATTGATTGTACATTTAGTGCCCATAGTAACAAGACAACAAGCTATATTATTTACGAATTGGTATTATTTTTACGTAGGTACTCCAATTGTGTTACTGTTTATATATATATGTATACTCATACACTTATACGAATTTAACAGCAGTAGGCTTGTGGCCAGGCCTAAAACAAATAGCAGGTTAATTTGGTAATTTTACGTCGTGTTTAGCTATTAGGCCTACTTGGCCTTACCAGCTCCCTTCCCTAGACAAGGTAATGTCGTCTTGTGGAATGGCTGCAGTTTGAGCACTATCAGTCAAAAATACCTCAATTTCAAAATTAACAAGACGCTAAAATACTCCAACAGTTATATGTTTTATTACCTGTATCACGGCACACCCCTTCAATTTTTTACTAGCTATTTTGAAGCAAGATTTTATATATATATATATATATATACTATCCACAGTTACAAGCCTAAGAGTCCATTTCGATAGCCAACTGAAGATGCACGATCATACTGTATTACAGCTCTCATCACATCATCTGCGAACTTCCCTCTAAGGGATATTCGCCGTATAAAACAACATTTGTCTTCAGATATCTTGAAGAAACTGGTCAATTCTTTAATAATCTCACGCATAGACCAAAATAACTGCCTCCTTTATAATCTACCGACTGTATCCCTAAACAGATTACAACTACAGCAGTACTAAATAGTTGCGCTCGCATATCTTTCATAGCGTTCATATCTGGTCAACCTGTTCGTTCACACAACGCCAACCCTTTGAGCTCTTCATTGGCTGCTTGTCACCTTCCGCATTGAGTGCGGCATTAGTATAGCCCGGGTCACCATTTTTCAAGATTTTTTATATATATTTTTATCTTTTTAATCTTAATGAGATTGATTGTAATTTGAAACAGAGATAGTTTCACTCAACTCCTCCTGGGTGGGTGAGCCAGAATTTTTATTTTTGCTTTCATACTTTAGCTTTTAGCTACAAGCGTTAAAAAAAGTGTCTTTGTCGATATTGCACCAGTTACCGCACAGTCATTCTTCAACCTTATAGTGATTTATAGATACTAGTGGAAAGCTGGCCGTGCAAGGATTCCAAATATATAAAAATATTTGAATTTGGTTGGGAAATAGCTGAGATATGGGCAATCGAATATTGAATGTATTTACTTGCGCTGCAGGCCATTTACTCTATTTAATAAATACACAATGTTCTAGAAGATTTTGATTATGTGGGAATATCCATATACTAATATCTTCACGTAGGCATTGCATTGTTGCCAAGCTACTTATGAGATAAACAAAATGTTCTAGAACATTGTGTATTTATTAAATAGAATAAGTGGCCTGCAGCGCAAGTAAATACATGCAACATTCAAATGCCCATATCTCAGCTATTTCCCAACCAAATTCAAATATTTTTATATATTTGAAATCCTTGCACGGCCAGCTTTCCACTAGTATCTATAAATCACTATAAGGTTGAATAATGACTGTGCGGTAACTGGTGCAATATCGACGGAGATACTTTTTTTAAACGTTTGTAGCTAAAGAAGGAAAGCAAAAATAAAAATTCTGGCTAACCCAAGCAAGGAGGAGGGAGGTGATACTATCTCTGTTTAAAATTTTATGCAGTCTCATCAAGATTTGTAGAAAAATTTGGGGGGGGGGGGGGGGGGGGATGTACCAGAATAACGACACTATATTCCAGGACATGGTGTGGTGTATTCACAATACTGCAATAGGCATTATGCGTGACGAGAATAAAAGTCATACATATAAAATACATACACGTGATCCTAATATTATAAAAATTTCTTGTCGGGTTGTAGTTTGGAGTCAACAGTTATAAAATGTAAGACGGGGCGAGACCATTAAGCGCCTTCCACGTCATGAGTGCAATCTTCTACTCGACGGAAGGTGACCGGCAACCAGTGAAGAGTTCGTAAAGTAGGGGTGATGTGAGACCGAACAGGTTAACCTGAAATAAGGCGTTAAGTGCAAGTTGTAGTCTGTTGAGGGACATAGTTGGTAGATTATACAGGAGACTGTTGTTTTGATCGATACGTGATAATATTAGAGCATTGACAAGCTTCTTCAGATTATCAGAAGACAAGTGTTCTTTAATTCGACGTATTTTCCTGTTCCTGAGGGGAAAGTTAATAGATGCTGTGAGAGTTTTAATGTGATCGGCATATTTTGCGGACTATCGAAGCGAACTCCACGGGTTGTTACGGTGGATAGCGATTGAATTATCTTACCGCCTAGAGAGACTGAGAATTCTGATGTAAAGCTCAAGAAATCATTAGATGATTATTCGATAGATAGATGATTTATTCTGTAAACAATTATATTTTCTCTTATTTTCTGTGCATTTCACGTTTGTATTTACTTAGCGCCTTTGAACCTTAGCAAAAAAGGGCGCTTTATAAATATCCGTATTATTATTATTATGGTAGCTAGTATTTTTGCAAAAAAATTAGGCACTTATACGACATGGGTAGGCCTACATACATTTTCACATTTTTTTTGAAACCTTTGTATTTTATGTAAAACGATATGCATTGTACATTTATTAATCATATATGTTACATTTGCATCATGATTATGATTATGCTTCATTATGATCTTGATATACACCGACGTACAAGACGTGTAAAGCCATGCTTTGTAATTAGATTCAAAGTGGTAGTGGCACAGCACCCTGCATTACAACACTCAATGTTACTGTTACCGGTAACATTGTCAGATGGTAATAGACCTTTGCTTTGAGCAAACTCGATCGCAATTATTTCACTTAACAACAGTGCAGAAATCTCTTCAATATTTGGATCACAAGAAGTGTCCCGTGTTAATGTATGTCTGGAGGACATTAGCTACGGATCGTTTGTTGAACAAACGTTTGTCAGTTCTATACTGTATCCGTGTAAAACAGAATAAAGGTTCTAGAACAATTGTAACTGATATAGCAACAATCTGAATAAGGCAAAAAAAAATTCAAAATGTAGGTACCCATGTCGTATAAGTGCCAAAAAAGTACACATTTTTTAAATAATTTAGCAAAACAGGCATAGGCATTAGTAGGCGAGAGCAGGGAGGGTTGAACCATGAGGAGGGGTTAATCAGTGCAATTTAAAGGAGAACGCTTGGGTTTGGCGTTTCCCTGGATACACCATTAGAGAGACAATTAAAAACTGCACCTCCTGTTGTATTTAGTCCAACTCTAGGCTACATGCTGTTATGCTATGAAGGAAAGGTAGGGTTAAAAAATGGTGCTATAACTCGAAAACTTCCGAATATTTTTGAAACGCTATTAGGAATTAGGAAGACAATAGATTTTTAGGAAAATACATAAAATTTCAGATTCCCAACTACGTCTATACAGTTATAGTGATTGGTCATATCTGACCCCCCCCCCCCCCCCCCCGCTATTGGACATTTCGACATAATGGAATACAGTACTCGTTAAACAAACAAATTATTTATATGCAGTAGCTAGTCCTGTAGTCCCCCCATTCCACAGATTTCGTAAACTGCT
>JAUCBJ010007102.1:0-39866 GCA_032718475.1 Nemertoderma westbladi | reverse complement strand
AAACAGACAATGGAAAGTAAATTTCATAAAGTTATGAATATTTTGAAAGGGATACAAAAACAGTTACCCCTAGAAAATGAGGAAAATTTGAGTGAGAAAGATGGAGAAGAAGAGGATGATGAGATGGAGAATGAAAATAGTGAGGGTCAGGATGAAGTTGAAGAGAGTGAGGTTGAGAACGAAGAAAGTGAAGATCAGGAAGAGGATGAAGAAAGTGAAGGTCAAGAAGAGGGTGAAGATAGCGAAGGTCCGGAAGAGAATGAAGAAAGTGAAGAACAGGAAGATGATGAAGAAAGTGAAGAACAGGAAGAGGATGAAGAAAGTGAAGGCGGGGAAGAGGATGATGAAAGTGAAGGTCAGAAAGAGGGTGAAGAAAGTGAAGATCAGGAAAGTGGAGAAGAGGATGAAAATGACGATAATGAGGAAATAAAGAGGCAATTACTTGGAAATAAGAATCAATTGCGGAAAATTATTAAACATTTGAAGGAAAATGAAGAAAATAAAGAGGCGACATTGACCCAAGTTCTAGGAAGTAAAATTAAATTACAGAAATTTATTAAACATTTAGAAGAGAATGATGAAAATAAAGAAGAGATATTGAGACAAATATTAGGAAACAAAAATCAAATGCGGAAATTTATTAAACAAATGGAAGAAAATGAAGAAAATAGAGAAGAGATATTAAGACAGGTTCTGGGAAATAAAAGTAAATTACTGAAAATTAATGAACAATTGAATAAAATTAAGAAACAGTTGGGGAATGAGGAAGATGAAAGTAAAGTAAATCAACCAGCTTTTACTAATTTTCGAAGACCTATGATAAAAAACTCTCGCTCAGTAAATGCCCGCGCAGGACGACGCTATTGACATTTGTTTGTTTGAGTTCCTTTCATAATAGTATTAGGGCTATTTATCCAAAACAATTATATTAGTATTAGGACTATTTATCCATAACAATTATATTAGTATTAGGACTATTTATCCATAATAATTATATTAGTATTATAAATGTATTTACCCCACAATATTTATTACTATTAGGTCTATTTATTCAAGAAATTATATGTTTTTATAATATACCTTGGAAAATTAGTCGACTAAGTCATAATTTTTAAAACTTTAAATATGGGTTGAGTTATTTTATAAAGTTAAGAAGAATGAACCAATAGAGGGAGCCTGAAGTCTAATCTCTTGGCCTTTACTCACATTAACTCCCAAAGTTGCATACTATCACTATAGCTGGGAGAGTCGAAGCTAGAGTGTATGCTAGAGTTAACCAAGAGCTAGGAAAAAGAATAATGCTCTTCTAGGGTCCAAACTCACATCCCTCCAATTAGAGAACTAAGCAAATGACCAGCTTGAAGTCCTTAGACCCTTAATCGGAGGCATCAAGCAGCCAATGAGACAGCAGATGCGAGTACAGCGGTAAAGCCCATCCATGGTGAGGCATAGTCTATGCCTCAGTGAGGCATAGTCTATGCCTCAGTGAGTCATAGTCTATGCCTCAGTGCCTCAGTGAGTCATAGTCTATGCCTCAGTGAGGCATAGTCTATGCCTCAGTGAGGCATAGTCTATGCCTCAGTGAGGCATATTCTATGCCTCAGTGCCTCAGTGAGGCATAGTTGAGGCATATTCTATGCCTCAGTGCCTCAATGAGGCATAGTCTATGCCTCAGTGAGGCATAGTCTATGCCTCAGTGCCTCAGTGAGGCATAGTTTATGCCTCAGTGAGTCATATTCTATGCCTCAGTGCCTCAGTGAGGCATAGTTGAGGCATATTCTATGCCTCAGTGCCTCAATGAGGCATAGTCTATGCCTCAGTGAGGCATAGTCTATGCCTCAGTGCCTCAGTGAGGCATAGTCTATGCCTCAGTGAGGCATAGTCTATGCCTCAGTGAGGCATAGTCTATGCCTCACTGAGGCATAGACTATGCCTCAGTGAGGCATAGTCTATGCCTCAGTGAGTCATAGTCTATGCCTCAGTGAGGCATAGTCTATGCCTCAGTGAGGCATAGTCTATGCCTCAGTGCCTCAGTGAGTCATAGTCTATGCCTCAGTGAGGCATAGTCTATGCCTCAGTGAGGCATAGTCTATGCCTCAGTGCCCCAGTAAGGCATAGTCTATGCCTCAGTGAGGCATAGTCTATGCCTCAGTGAGTCATAGTCTATGCCTCAGTGCCTAAATTCAACTCTGATAAACAACTTGCATATCGAGTTTGTAAAGAATTCATAGGGATTGGCTGTTTATTTAGGGGTTAACATTCAAAATGATTATGAACGAGCAATAGTGTCATTAATGGTATGCTGAGACTCACTTACTTCATGGCTCGCTCTCATAGAATAGATTAACTAGTAGAGAAAAATGAAAAATAAGTGGTTAAACATCTTATATTTTTTAAACAATATGGGGAAACAAGAATAAATAATTTACCGACAACATCAATATTAAATAATATAACAACAACGGATAAATAATTTACCAACAACATTGAAAATAAATAATATAAGAACATCAACAATAACAAAAGATATAGTCAGAACAGTTTTTATTAAATAGAGACTGTTTATATTAATAGGGTTGCTGGCCTCCGAGAATAACTGGTTTAACCCTTTTAGGGTCCGATACTATTAATGGTTGCGATAATTTTCTCTTTAATAGTTTGTTGAGATAACCTTTTCTTGGGGGGTGAAATAGATTAAGGTGTGTTTGCTGCGGGAGAAAGATGCCTTCTCTGAGAGAACGTTTTAGTAATTCGAAAAGGCGCGCGATGGTAAAGTCGTTGGATAGGGTGATAGTGTTGGTATTTTTCGTATTGGTGAATATAATTTCTGTTGGTTTGTTCTCGATATGAATGTAAGGACTGAGATAGTAGTGAGAGTTGGGTGGGTTGGTTATATTTATCGCGAGAAAATCGCTGCCCCTAATATTGAGACCGTTGATGAACTGAAAAGTGGTATTCTCTTCGTCTTTCATTAAAATGGGCCAGATACCGACATATTTTTCAGATTTGAACTTATAGATAAAGGCTGCGATACTGCTATTTATGAGATAGCGCTGGTGATTGGGGATCGTAATCTGCTTCGGTTTGAAAGCAAATTGTATAGCCATAGCCTTGAATCTGATTAGAGCCTCGCGCGCTTGAATTGTGTTAGCTATAGTAAAGGATTCGTTAAATTTTCTCTCGGTTATCTGTAAATCAATTTCTGAATCACTGATACAACTTTGTATCGATATTCGCTCGGAAATGTTGTCTTTGTATACGTTAAGTTCATCGTAGCAGACACATTCACTATCCTCGAAGGTTGAAACGAACCATTTCAATTCGCCGACCTCGCTTGGTGTAAGAAGAATCATGCCCCTAGAAGAAACAATAGCTTTTCCATCGTCAACCCTGTAGCCATTGGTGATCGCTAAATTGCGCTCGTTCCGAATATTTGTAACAAACCCAAAAGTGCAATAGTCAAAAGCAACCCAATTGCCCGGTTTTAGGACAAGGTGAGTAGTAGGATTAATAAAAGGGCGACAAATGTTAACATATTGTTGAAATAAAATGGCGCAGGCGACGGAAAAGGTGATCCATGAACTGTTTACAGTGTCTTCCAGCTTTATTAACTCGAGTGGATTCACTGGGTTAATACTTCCATGGGTGCCAACTCTATAATTGAATCCAAAGTAATAGGAGACTTTATTGGCATAAAGGCATGTGAGCTCATTCAATTTCTCGCCGAAAGCGAGAACATCCATCTCGAAAAGTTTAAAGAAACGAGTCTCCTCTTCCTCGGTCGGAGTCGACGAGTTCCAGATGAGAAGAAGAATCGAGTTTGCGATACTATGAAAATCGAATAAGCGATCATCGGAGAAGAAGGATGTTACGAGAGTGGTTAAACCCAGTAAACGATTTGCCACATCTTGGTTGATGTTTTCTCGAATAAAATCGACTATACTAGTTGGAATCGTAAACGTCACGGGCGCAGTAGTTAGATTGAACGTTATTTTGTTGTCCCTTTTTAAAAGTTTGAAACCGTGGTTGGAGGAATGAAGTTTATTATCGTCGAGGGTTTGATATTGTCCATCGTGAAGTTCGTAGCAGGCGCGGAAAATAAAGTGCGCGTAGTTTGCCGGAATCGGGATGGGTTGGTTTAAGGTTGTATTTATCGTTAACGGGAAGAGTTTGTTCGCCGAATCGAAATATAGACCAAACGAGTTGTCTTGTAGCATAAACTGATTTTCGTTGCAAACCAGATCGTTGCTTGAATAGCTGATTTCTGAATGTGCCATCGTGATTGTGTACCGGTAACTCGTTTAGGAAATAAAAATAAATAAATACTTTTACGAAAATAATTAAAACTTTTCAGGAAAACAAAGAGACAATGATTGGGAATGTGGTGAACGGGGGCTATTATAGAGGGGGCTAGAATGGGTTAGCCAATCAGGGAACAGGAGGGAGAAAAGACTGTATAATTAAACCAATCAGAGAGCAGCTTTGATGACGTCACATCAGGCGAGATAATGATTGCCCAATGTTATTCAATGGTAGACAGAATGGCGCCATTGAATAACGAAGACAAAGGGGCCGCGAGAGGAAAGATTATAAAGTTAACGATAAGGGAACTATAAACCATAGAGCTAAAAATAGACATTATGTCATAGTGATCTCATTGGTAATATAAAAACTAGTTAATCTAAAAATAGAAATCAATATATAAAATAAAAGTAATACAATTAATTAATTTAAAATAAAATACAAATGAATAAATAAAGTAAAATTAGGTACAAATAAATAGATAAATTGAAAATAACAAAGTTAGAGAAGATGTTAATTTTCAGATAATACACCCTCTAGCAGCAGACTATGGAACTGCAGGCGGTTGGATATATGTACGAGTAATTAGTAATCAGAGCTGTCACGGGGTGGGGGGCAGGGGGCGCTTGGATACAACTATCATTAATATGCTGTTGCTTGGTTAAAGCTAATTGGGGGGTCAAAGGTCAAAGGTCAACGATAAAGCTGTCTGGATATAGATAAGAGTAATTAGTTACCAGTAAGGGAGCTGTATACCCATAAAGTACAAATGAATAATTAATTTAGAATTAAATACGAATAAAATAAAATGCAAATAATTAATTAAAATTAAATATAAATAAATAGGTATTAATGAATAAAAGAGCTGCGGTGTCACTTATGACACCCTCTTCCCCCTTCTCTGCGACAGTTGGACAACACTGATGACCCATTGTGTGTCAGGGCGCTAATCAGTCTGATTAATTAGGATAATCAATTAAACCCTAATTAGGAGTCATATGACACCTGTTAGGGTTTAATTGTACTAATTAATTGATGACACCTGTCAATTAGGGTCTAATTAGCCTAATTGGGAGGTGTCACCCAGACAGTCTGGCGCCAATGACACCCAATGACACCCATAGGGTGATAATTGGGTGTCATATGACACCCAATGGGTGTCAGTGGGGTCCAACTGTCACAGAGAGGAGGAAGACCCTACTACTAATGGTCTACCCCCAGTGCGGGAAAGACAAGCTGGCTACCATTGAAATGAATAGGGGAAGGATAATATGGTGTGTTCGTGTTCCCATCCTAATGTCTGTCATCTTCATCCCTCTCCAGGTGAAATTCGACGCAAATAACAGCTGATAATTCTAACAAATAAAACTATGTAACCTATTCTATTGTGCTTAGTTTATTGTTTTGGTTAAAATAACGTGCCATTGTAACCTGCTCCTTTCCCTAAATTGAGAATTTAACATTGATTCGCCAATTGATTCGTCCAGTTTCCACCCCTCTCTCCCAAATTAATATAACAACTACTATAATATTATATAATGCAAGTAACCAGGAAATGTAACTAGTTTATCAATATGTAATGCTGAACACAGAATACAGGTCGACGCATGTCGATTTTCCCCTGGAGAGGTATAAATTTTGATTGCATCAATAATATTCAACCCCATCTGCTTCAATTTGAAGAAAACAATTAGATAATAATACTCATAATTAAAACTATTACATAATTTTTATAACTCTAGTAAACAAAACAGTATATCATTCGGGGGATGGAATATATAGGAATATTTAACTGACCTACTATGCCGTAATGGATATCCCGTAGATTTTGTCCGGGATCTTATTGGAGACACCCTTATTAAATTAGTTGGGCCTGTTAAACCTCTAGTTACTACAGTACCCAAGAAACGCGTGCTGTTGTGCTTGTACGGTGGCCCATAACGGCCACCGCTCCTCTCACACACAGGTCACCCACACAAACATCATTCTTAATTTTATAGTGTGTGTGTGCGTGGCATAGTGTGTGTGTAGGTGGCATAGTGTGTGTGTGGGTGGCATAGTGTGTGTGTGGGTGGCATAGTGTGTGTGTGCGTGGCATGGGTGTGTGTGTAGGTGGCATAGTGTGTGTGTGCGTGGCATAGTGTGTGTGTGGGTGGCATAGTGTGTGTGTGCGATTATTATGTGCGATATTTGCAATAACTGGAATTCGCATTACATACGTAGGTCACGTTTTTACACAGTTTCAGGCAGACCACTTGTGAATTATTACGTTCCAACTCCACGAGGAGGAGTTGCTGATTTAGAACTCAGAGTGAATAGGCTACATATTGATACAGTAAATGGAGATCTGGGTAATACTGATGTCTCGATTCCAGAAAACACCCATGCTTATTGCATGTACGTGTGTGCAAACTATGGATTTCAGTACCCACCACGAAACCACACAGAAGCCCTTCACATTTTCTGAAGTATCTGTTTGCATTGGGAATAATACAAACAGGAATTGTTTTGGAACACTTTTATTAATCTAATAAAACTAAACAATTAGCTAGACTATTAATACCAAGGTATCTGGGTCAATGTTATTGCTGTAATTTTAACAACATTAATTTAATTCTCAAATATTTCATATACTTTCATTGCCATTTTTTACTCACCTATACCAGATCTTAGATACATCGACATATTGAATTAACCTGATATAATGAAATGATGTAAACACTCACTATAAAAAAATAAATTTAACATTTATATTTGTTATTTCAGGCACCCTTAGGGGCCACATACCCTTTATCAGAGCGCCTGCATTATTTTTTCCCCAGCAAAGCCAGGTTCCCATTATACTGCTGGGTTGGCGTAGCACTAAGTCTAAAGTGCCTTGCCTAGTAACACCACGGTGCAAAATTTCTACAGCCTTAAGTCGGATTTGAACATGCGCCGCAAACACTATTGTGAAAGCAGTCAGGCGCTGTATCCACTCGGACACTGGGACATATGCCACGCACACACACACTATGCCACCCACACACACACTATGCCACGCACACACACACTATGCCACCTACACACACACCATGCCACCTACACACACACTATGCCACCCACACACACACTATGCCACGCACACACACACACTATGCCACGCACACACACACCCCCCCTCACACTCACTATGCCACCCACACACACACTATGCCACCCACACACACACTATGCCACCTACACACACACTATGCCACGCACACACACACTATAAAATTAAGAATGATGTTTGTGTGGGTGACCTGTGTGTGAGAGGAGCGGTGGCCGTTATGGGCCACCGTATGCTTGCCATATTTGGGTTCCCAGTCACATTTACTTTATAAACGACTCCGTATTATATCTAAGGCTTTCCCATCAGTGGAACTGAGAATTATCTCCCTTCCCTCCTGTCGCTTAAGTAGCTTTTTCCCGTTTAAGGATAAATTACCCTCAGAGCTCCGTCCCCTGACCATTTATAATTTTAAGTGCAGTGGCTGTACGGCCACTTATTTTGGCAAATCAATACGCCACTATAAGGTCAGAGTGTCGGAGCATCTAGGGTTATCACCCCGCACGGGAAAACCTGTCGCACCCAAGCACTCAGCTATACGTGATCACTCACTTGAAACAAATCATAGTGTACATTATGATGACTTTTCAATATTCTCCCGTGCTTCGAACAGTTATGACATCTTAATTAAGGAAAGCATACTAATTCGAAAATACAGACCTTCTCTCAACATCCAAGAATCATCTTTTCGCTTATTTTTGTTTTGAGCTTACAGTACTTCTTGTTAGGAATTGGCGGGTAATTTGAACTTTTGTTGTAGTCCTACACTAGGTTTAATTGTATAACTGTTTTATTGTCCGTTTGTGCCGTTTATTTACGCTGATGATGTTATTAGTAAATAACGAAACGTCCGTACTTGCATTGTAAACTCATTTTATTATGGTTTCAACATTCTACCAACTCGTCTTAGTAATTTTAACTCTATTGCAACTTAATTACTATAAGTCTGTGAGTATACATTTTATAGTATATACGGATTTCTAAGTGGTACTAGCCCCAACAAATAATGTGAAAAAATATTATATAGCCGAACATCTCCCGTCGGCCGCTTCATATTTGATTGTCCCCAATAGCGAATTAATTAACCCACCAAATTATTTGTTGTCTACATTTAGACAAAATATCGATAATAACTCGGTACAGAATTTTACCGATAGTCTGGTTTTTTATTTATTTAACCCTATTAAACCCGGGGGGGGGGGGGGGTCAATATGACCCCCTCCCGTGGTTTTTTTATTATAATTCTGAAACAAACGCAGTTGGGAATCTGAAATTTTATGACTTTTCCTAAACATCTATTGTCTTCCTAGTAGTGAAAACCGTTTTCAAAAATATTGGGTACTTTTCGAGTTATAGCACCATTTTTTAACCCTACTTTTGGCACTTTTTTTGAGACGTTTTTTGAAAATTCCATTTCATTAAATATGTATTGTAACATCTCTAATTTTGATTTACACCGGTTTTTTGGTGTTAGAAATTTAATGGAATTCATATAAATTGATTTAGAAATTTCAAACTTGTTTTTTTCGGTGGGTGCCAAATTTTGGTGCCAGCACCAAATTTTGAAATAAGTCAATTTTGTAAATTGAACGTTTGAAACTTGTTTTTTACGAAATTGGGGTTTTTCTGGGTTTCTGGATTTGATGAAATATATACGAGTTGCACCAAGCGTATCAAACTTGTATTTTTCGGTGCTGTGTGCAAATTTTGGTGCTAGCCCGAAATTTTGAAAATCCATTCAATAGATAAAATTGCTTGTGACAATTTATTTCTTGCGTTTTAGAGGTTTATGGCTGTTCTGAATTCAATGGAAAATATAATTATCGAACTAGACATCTCAAACTTGTATTTTTCGGATGTGGGTGCAAAATGTGGTGCTAGCACCAAATTTTGAAAACCATCAAATATATCAATTGATTGTGTCACCTTGTTTCTTGCGTTATACGGGTTTGTGATGGTTCTGAATTCAATGGAATCAGTAAAAATTTCATAAGAGTTTTCAAACTTGTATTTTTCGCCGGTGGGTGAAAATTGTTGTGCCAGCACCAAATTTTGGAAAATACGCAAATTGATAAGTAGATAGTACTGTATCACCTTGTTTCTTGCGTTATACGGGTTTATGAGGGTCCTGAATCCGATGGAATCAATAAAAACAGCACTGGACATCGCAAACTTGTACTTTTTGGTGATGGGTACGAAATTTGGTGCTAGCACCAAAATTTGCCAAATTACGCCGAAAAATACAAGTAGCAATGATCTGGCATATTAGAAATGTATTCCATTAGAATCAGCGCCCTCGAAAACCTGAAAATGTGAATTTATAGCATCGTATAAGTGAATTAAAAATTTTTTGTTCTAACTGAAAAGTGCTGGTTACTTGTTTTTTTCATTTTTTTCCTACGCTGAGAGTACTAAACAGCCATTTATAGTAATCATATCATTTTTTAATATTTTCCAATGTATTTTGCACCCCAGAAAACCTGTATTGAAAAATAATTAGCCGAAAATGTAACTTTCAAATTTGGTGAAATTTGTGCACTACTTGTAATTTTGGTGCTGCAATATAACCACCCCAGTAAATTTTTTCGAAAATTTTTTTTTTCGGTCGGATCCAGACAAGTGATACCTACGTACAATCAAAAAATCAGACGTTTTCGTAAATATTTGTAGATTTTAGAGGGGGGGGGGGGGGGGGGGGGGGGTGTGGGGTCAATATGACCCCTCCCGGTATTTGTACAACATTTTATAGCCCGGTACTAATAGGGTTAAGTGTTATGAATGGTCTACCTTTAACACACACCACCCCAAACACCTGGATCGCACACAATACCAAGCTTATATGTGTACCACACATTGCTTTAATTGTAAATCATTTTTTCGGGAAGATATAAATCCAAGTGTAATGCATCACAACCATTACAAGGGGGCTTTCATTGGGGCGGCATGTATTTCCTGTAATAAACAATTAAGTGTTAAACGTCACCTATTCCCAGTTGTCTGTCATTATTTTTTTTTATGATTCACATTTAATTTTACAAAAAGGGTTTGCTGGTAGTAAATATAAAAACTGGAACATTAAAACCATTGCAAAAAATACTGAAAGATATATCTCACTTCGCATAGATATTCCAATGTCAGAAGCACTTAGCGTGCTCGGTTATGCTATTCTGGAAAAGGACGTAAGAGGGCTCCCAACCAGCAAATCAATCCGAACCGCATCCGAAAGAGTTTTACAGTGGATTAACATTGTCATCTAATAGCCCTGAAGAATATACATTTGCTCATCTTTCGTGGGAACAATTTGAATGTGAGACACTTTTTGATTATTTGGAAGCTTACTTACATCTTCACGTGTTGCTACTAGCCGATATTTTTGAAAATTTTCGCGCTTATTGTACTAAACATTATTCGCTTGAGGTCTCGAACTATTACACGATGGCAGGGGTTAGTTGGGACGCGGCTTTGAGATTTTCCAAGTCGCATATTCGTCTACTTGCAGACCATGAAATGTATTTAACATTCGAAAATTCCATTATGGGTGGAGTTTCTTACACCAACCTTCATATGACAAATGCGAATATACCAGGCACAGAAACATACGACCCTAATAAACCTGAAGCTCATTTATATAATTTAGATTTCAACAGTTTATATAGCGGTTCATTGTCGGAGAAACTTCTTTATTCTGACTTTGAATGGTTGGATGTTGATAGTGTCGATATCATGAGTCTGGAAATTGACGATATATACGGATATTTTGTTGTAGTAGACCTCGAATACCCAACGACTATTCATGATGCCACAGCCGAGCTTCCATTTGCGCCGGAGCATGTTAAACTCGATAGTAGGTATCTCAGTCCAAACATGAAAAGTCTTTGGCGACATTTATAATGGTGATAAAATTTTCAATAGTTCAACGAAAAAATTGATGTTAACCCAATTTGATAAGTATGAGTACGGTGTGCATCTAAAATTATTGCACTTTTATATTAATCATGGTATGCGCTTGATTAAAGTTCATAAACTTATTAGATTTAAGCAAGGTTACATTTTTAAGAATTTTATTGAATATTCGGCAAAGAAAAATAGCAAGCAATGACTTTTATGATAAGTTTCATAAAGGAACAAATAACGCGCTTTTCGGGAAAAGCATGGAGAATATACGGGACCGTGTCTCATTTTGCTTATGTAATTCAATCGAGAAATGTGACTTATTATTATCCAAGCCGAATCATGAAAATTTAATTATGTTCACTGATTCATTATCAGGTCACGTCCTATCTGTTTGCAAAAACCTATTTTTTTAGGCCAAGCTGTATTGGACCTGTCGAAGTTAGATTATTACAGTTTCTTCTACGAGAAATTAATGCCCCTGGAAGCCAAATTAAATTGTAGTATAAATTTGCTAGGTGGGGACACGGATTCTTTTTTTTACAGTGTGTTGCACTGTGGGAAGATAAAAGATACTACACATCGACTAATGAAAGTCTACCTTACGGCCATTATAAAACACATTTGGATCGTAAAGCGCCAGCCCCTAAGCTTTATATACCGCCCATTATAGAATAGCGGATTGCGATGTCTTTTAGTGTTGTCAACAGTAATGTAAGTTTGAGGTTGGTTGATGGGTGCATATCATTCGATGTGCTGGCTAAACGAATTCGAAATGGAAAACTCATCTTAAAGCCTTTTCAATATATCGCCAAAATTTGCGGAGGGACGTGTCTCTTTTTCCCGAGCAGTAAGGTCACTGTACTCGGTAAATCGCCTAAAATAAAAAAAATTATTAAGTATATATATAAGCATACTGATTATAAACTAACTTTTATTTCAATCAACAGCCAAACTTATATTATTAACAATCTAGACACGTTCGTGGGGACTTCGCGCAGCACGTAGTCGGCAAGCCTTGGCATACGGATCATATAGAGCAAATGGGGCATGTCTAGTTTTGGACCCAATATCCCATGCTATAAATGTATTCATTCGATATACAATCATATGTTAATCCGCTAGGTGGTGTCAAATTGTTATTATGCAATTTCGTACTTACCAGTGCAGCACTGTACAGCAGTACCGTACCGGTAGGCCTATGTCATTACTTCTGAGTCTCTAGCGGATCCCCAATTAAATGTCTTAACTTTTCAATTTCGTAAAAGATAGACTTCATGATTCTCTACAGGCCACCAAAATTTAAGCTCAGGAAAATGAGGCCTTCCCGAGAAATTTAACATTTTCTAAAAACCACATAATCTGTCGTAGCTAACGTCAGACTGCATGATTTTTCACCAAACTTTACAAACTTTCTAAACTTTTTCTCTACTACTTACCTACTAAGTTTGGTTCAATTCCGAACCAGCGATGCAGAGAAATTCGCGTTCAAACATTTACCAGACAGACAGACAGACAGACAGACAGACAGACAGACAGACAGACAGACAGACAGACAGACAGACAGACAGACAGACAGACAGACAGACAGACAGACAGACAGACAGACAGACAGACAGACAGACAGACAGACAGACAGACAGACAGACGGACATGCCCCATTTGCCCTATATGAACCGTATGCCAAGGCTCGCCGACTACGTGTCTCGCCCCACATAGACTATAGGAAATTAATGAAAACGGCTGGGTTTCATTTTTTAGATAATTATTATAATGTGGAGGTGAAATATGAGCCGGAGATATTTAATAATATTGTGAGCGGATTTAATTCCGCCTCACATAGCCCCCATAAAGTTGGGAAGTGGCGCCTTTAAGCAATATTGGGGAGTACGAGGTTGATTACAATCAACCTCGTATCACCCCCAATAACGGGGACAACACACGGCCCCAAAGAGTCACACAAAACAGGTTATAGGTCAAACCTCTTGGGAGAGGGAAAGTAACAGCATCGGGGGGGAAACACTCCCACAGAGGTGGGAGCCGAGAATTAGTATACTATACAATCAGGGACAGGGACGAGAGCATCCGCTAGGTACCAAGGCCACAGTAGAGTAAGGGTGAATATATATATTATCAGTTATTATATTATCACTCAGTTATCTCAGTCAGTCATCTAGAGCAGATCGGTGACATTCTTGTACCGTCACCGCCAGTACCGGTAATATTCATTATCTGACTTATACTGTTATTGTCCATTTTGCTATCACATATATTATATCAATATATTCCACATCAGTATCAGAGCGACAACAATGAACTATTACCTTTTGCAACAAACCACACGGTGATGCGTAACACGAACAAACTGGTCGGGATCCCCTGATCCCGTCACAAATATTCTTGTGCAGTTTTATCGTCGGGGTAAAACTAGTTCTAATATCATAACATTTTGCGTTTTTTACACATGAAATGTTGTGTGTATGGCAAGACCCGGGATATTTCGAGCATTTTTTCCAAAGTTTTTGAATTTTATTGGTAATTTAGATAGTAATTTAGGTAGAAATATTTTTTTTTTTTTTTTTTTTTTTAACTTGTTAACTATGTTTAGATATATTAACTACTGTACTTCAGTATTACATTTCCATGGTAAATAACAATAACAATAACCTGCACAGAATATTAATCAAATATGGCCAAAAAGTGGAGGAAAGACAGAAGACAAACATATATAGCTGTAGTAAAATAGTGTTGATGACACAGCAAACTGTACAACCTGAAAATGCAAACTATTCAATACCAGCTGCAGGAAGTGTCTAGTTCTCGAGTGTAAATCGAGGTAGTGCAGCTCCATCCGTTACACCTGAGCACCGCCAACGTGACCTGGATGATCTAAAACAGGCACAGGTGGCCCTCAGCGTCGCAAACGACAGTCTGGTTTGAACCCAGCACATTACCTGGGAGTAGGGTTTATCCCACTTGGTACTGAGGAACTCAGCCAGGTGGCGGAGGACCATGGAGTACTCTGTACCCAGAACGCCATCTACTGTGGTAACCAAAGGGGAGAAGTCAGCCCGACGTTGTGTGCAAGCGTCCAGATATTATTTAATAGTAGATATTTAATATTATTTAATGGTTGAAATATTTAATTTTTTCATTTCTGGTGCCAGTTTTAGGTTTGTCCGGTGGGATCTCGTTAGGTTTTTAAATAAACGCGGATATTACCATTATTCACATTATATATAACGTGTTTTATCGGAAGTCTTAGGTTGTCAAGGGCGTCAATTTCATTTCTGATGTCGGTTTACATTTACATAAATCTAGTCTATCTGTCTATTTGTCGGTCTTTCTGTCAGTCAGTATGTCAAACTTAATTCATTGTTCGCATTATATAATGTATTTTATTAATTATTGATGTTAGGTTTTAAAGAGTGCTGGTTTCTATAATTGCTCGGTTTTACCCCACCCGTGCATATACTCGATACTATTTATAACGTTGGCGGTGTTTTAATACTTACTATTATTGTTCTCGTTTATATATGTTATTAATATAATATACATATAATATATGTAATGAAATCACTCAAAGCTTTAATTAAACAATTTGATGGGGATTTAAAGTTCTTATCTAACGCCTCCCTTAACCATAGAAAAACTTACTTACGCATTGGTGGAACCGATGAACTTATAAGTTTTCTAATTAATATTATTCTAAATGTATTAAATGGTAACGTAAAAATTCCTAAGCAAACAGTCGCGAGGCTAAAACGTCATAAAAAAACTATACGAGAGATTGCTAAAAAACCAACAGCCAAATATCCTATTCGAATTTACCGTAAACGATTGGTGCAGCGGGGCGGATTTATAAATTTACTAATCTTTGGTTTAATGAGCGGGCTTAATGCTTATCAGAAAATATCGCCCATAATAACGGCTGTAAGAGGCAGAAAAATAGCCCAATCCTGTCGGGGGTATAGGCCTAGTACCTCTGGTACACGCGTCAACCTTCAAGTTTCTAGGTTTCCCATATACTGAGTGGCTACCTATCAACAATGTCCCGAGAGCTGGCGATATCACAGGAACCAATCACATCATACGATGCCTCTTTCAAGATGGGTTCAGCCATGATTATTGCGGGTCCAAGTTCTTCCGGAAAAACAGTGCTGGTATCAAAAATTGTAAAAAATTTAGTTTTTGATATAACCCCAAAGCGTGTATTATTCTTTTATGGTGCCACCCCGCCTGAATTCCCCGGTATAACACATCTATTCAAAGGTTTACCGCAAAAAATTAATTCTATTTTCCGCGAAAACGATCTAATTATTATTGACGACTTGTTAAGCGAAAGTAAGAGTGACGAGAGTTTGACAGAAAGTTTCACAAAAACCTGCCATCATACTTCCTGTTTCATTATCTATATAATACAAAATTTTTTCAGTAAAGGGGCAGAAACACGGACTAGAAGTCTAAATGCCCAATATTGTATTTTCGCAAAAAATCCCCGCGACGCAAGTCAAATAAGTTATATAGCGCGGCGCGAGTGTACCCAAAAAATAGCAATTTTATTGTTCAAGCATATAGCGATGCCACACAAAAAACCATTCACACACCTTCTTTTAGACTTTCAACAAAAAACGGATGATAGTATAAGAGTTAGGGGTGATATTTTCAACCCATTAGGGCAAACTGTTTCCCCAGTACTAAACATACCGGTGGGGGGGGGGGGGACAGGGTGACATTCCCCCATTACAATATCAGCAATGTACTCAAACAGCAATAAGAACATCGGACCCCCTGGACGAGAATAGGTCGTGCGACACGGAAATATGGAGGGGGCCGTTACCCCCAATGATATATCCGACGCAACAAATAAAATCAACAACAGATAGGACGAACGGACCGCACCCAATAGGAGAGTCTGTACAACATCCATCGAACCCATTGGAAGCGCAAGCGATGGGAATGGCCACATTAATCGATGCATTAAAGACCAGGATCGAGTTACCACCAGTCGAGCCATTTAAATTCGACGGAAGTAGGCCGGAAGAATACCTGCAGATTCGGCGCATGTACAGCAACGAGATATTAAGTAAGAACTTGACGCAGGCGGAGTGCCTAAAATATCTGCAAGTATATACAGGAGGCCCAGCATACGACATTGTGAGGCAATACCAGGGCATCGAGGGCGGCTTCACGACAGAATGGCGGGCGTTAGATAGGGAGTACGGGCACCCAGCCAAGATCATCCGGCAAACCCTGAGAGGCATAACATCGGGTGGCCTACAGGATAATCCCGTTAGCATAAAGACCTTTGCGAATAAGGTCGAGAAGGCGTTAATCGTGTTAAAGACGCTAGACGCACCATACGAACTCAACGCGTCTAACAACATCACCACGATAGCGCAGGCACTGCCGATCTGGCTGCGGAGAAAGTGGAGGAAGATCGCCTTCTCCACTCGAGAGAAGAAAGGTGCGGAACCGGGCCTAGAAGAAATGTCGAGCTTCCTAAACTATGAAGCCGAATTGATAACAGACCCAGTCTATAGTGAGGATAGTTTGGGGAAGGCACCAAAGACCGAATACAACAGGCCTGGACCCGAACATAATCCGACGGATCCATTCTCGAGAGTAAGAGAGTCGCTACCACATGCGGCCACACAGGGGGCTACAAGCCCACAGTTAGCTGGGAGTAGGGCCACACCGTGGCAGGGACAGAAAGAAAATAACACCATAAATAAACATAATCCCAACATACCCAGTAGGCCGAGTACAGACAACCAAAACACTAAATCGGTACATATAAACCTACGCGCGATACGTGAAGGACTATACAGGGAACGCTATAATCCAGGATTCGAATGTCAATTACACCGGGACGGAACCCATAAGACCATGAGTTGTAAGCACTGGCAAGAGTTGCCCAAACAAGATCGTATAGCCTACACAAACGCAAACGGACTATGTCATCGATGTGTGGTAGAAGGACACAGATCCGGAGAGTGTAGAGAAACAGCAGCAAGAGAGGAGGAGACTGGAGGCCAAACAATGGCTACAAGCACATCAGTGGCAAGAGAGAAGAGAAAAGTACTACTCGGGGTAGTACCAGTGAAGATATCAGGAGAGGGCGGTCGATCAGTAACGACATTAATGCTGGTTGACAGCGGAGCAGCCTTCACGCTGGTGGAGAACTGGGTGGCGAAAGAGATAGGGCTAAAGACGAGGCCGAATAGAATGGCGGTGACTACCGTCTCGAGTAAAGATGAGGTCCTGGAGACGAGGACGGGGCGGTGCAGGATAGCAGCGATTGCACCGGGATGCGACTATGGGGCGACGATCGACCCCATCCATATCATAGAATCGATAAATATCAACGCCAGGCGACCAACCAACACTGAGGTCGAGCAGTATAGATTCCTGGACGATATCGATTTCTCAATACCAAAGGTGGACGTTAGGAAGGTGTCCATTATAGTAGGAATGGACTGCCCGACGGCCCACGAGAGAACACAGACGGTCTTCGGCGAAGACAGGCAGCGGGACCCGACGGCGATCCTCACGCCGTTCGGATGGACGCTTAGTGGCCCAGTTAAAACCAAGATCCCATGCAGTGTGACAGAGACATCAGGGTGCATGTTACCAGGCACCGTAGACACAGAGGACGAAGATAAGAAGCCGGAGGAGATAGTAGAGCCAGACAGGGAAGTAGAAGTAGGAGAATTGGTGGAGGAGAGTAGATTTCCCAGCAAGTATCGGTATGGAGATGGAGAGGAGCGGACGGCGAGATGTCCGGAGGACAACACTCCGGAGGAGTGTCCGGTGGAGTGTCAGGAGGACAATAGTCCGGAGGAGTGTCCAGAGGAGTGTCCGGAAGAGACGCCGGTCCGGTTGGGAGGCATACCGACAATGGGGAAGTCGAGAAGGAAGACAGGATGGAAAGGGATAGGACTACTATTGTACCTTCTGTTTTGCCTGTTCTTTCACTTTCTATTCATTCTGCCGCCGGGAGATAACAAGGTGGGAGGTGGCATTTTGATGCCAGGAGACGAGATAGTTAAGAAGGCGGCGGAGAGACCCGATCTTAGGGTGGCGAAAGAGGGAGAGCCAATTCCCGATGAGTTGGAGTTGGCGAGGAAAGTCGGTCGTCAGATAAGAGAACGCACAGGAGGACAGCGGGACAGCGCCTCATGGAAGAATCGATGGAAGATCGAGGGGCAGCTTAGAGTTTAGTCGTCCAATATTTGGACTGAGGGGGGTGGGAATGAGGGCGAGACGCCCTTCCCACAAGAAAATAATTATTTAATTAAAAACAAATAATAAAATAATTAAATAATAAAATAAGAATAGTAGATATTAGTAGATAGTTAGGTTAGAAGGCGGCGGGGTAAGGGAGTGTGGCATATTGCCATGCCACGAGTAGTAGTAGGGGGGTTGTGGGCACCGGAAGCCCCACGTAGAAAGTAGTAGTAGTAGAGAGGTTGTGGGCACCGGAAGCGCCACATAGATAGAGGTAGTAGTGGAGGTGGAGAGTTAGAGGTAGTAGAGTAGTAGAGAGGGCACATAGGGTGCCGGGTAGTAGGGTAGTAGAGAGGGCACATAGGATGCCAGGTAGTAGAGTTAGAGAGTTAGAGGTAGTAGAGTAGTAGAGAGGGCACAAAGGGTGCCAGGTAGTAGAGTTAGAGGTAGTAGAGTAGTAGAGACGGACACATAGGGTGTCAGATAGTAGAGAGGTTGTGGGCACCGGAAGCGCCACGTAGATGGAAGTAGTAGTAGAGTGGTTGTGGGCACCGCAAGCGCCACGTAGATAGAGGTGGTGAAAGAGTGGTTGTGGGCACCGCAAGCGCCACGTAGAGAGTAGAAAGGGGTAGACTAAGTAGAGTTAGAGTTAGTAGAGAGTTAGAGGGTTTTAGTTAAAGTAGTAGTAGAGTGGTTGTGGGCACCGCAAGTGCCACGTAGATGGAGGTAGTAGCAGAGGGTTGTGGGCACCCTAAGTGCCACGTAGTAGAAGAGTTGGTAAGAATTAGAGAGATTTAGTAGAGTAAGAGTTAGTAGACTTAGCAGGGAGTAGAGTTAGTGGTTAGTAGAGTTAGAGTTAAAGTTAGTAGGCTTAGAGAGATAGTTAGAGTTAGTAAGAGAGTTAGATAGTTAGCAAGTGAGTAGTAGGTAGATAATATGATAGCACAGGGGTAGCATTAGAGATTAGGGCCTTAGGGAGTGGCAGAGAGTAGGGAGGAGATAGTGAGAAGAGCTGTTGGAGAGAGAGAAGAGTGCGATTCAGGTGTGGGGAGAGAATAAGAGCGAGTTGAGTTAGAGAGCGGAGCTAGAGTGGTGAGAGTGTCGGTGAAACAAAAATTGTGTGAGAGAAACGCACGATCGGCCCGACACGAGACGCCAGAGGGTAGTGACATCATACCCATAGGGAGCAGCCTGGAAAGCCGACTCCAAGAAAATAACTCCACCCCACACCCGATAATAGATCGAGTTCCAGCGGAATTGAAGCGCACTAGTGGTTGATGCTATCTTCTCACTGGGAAGATAGCATGGGGGGGAGTGTTAGCGAATCAATTCCGCTAACACCCCACAAAGTTGGGCCAGCGAGGCCTCTAAGCAATATTGGGAGCACGAGGTTGATTACCAATATCAACCTTGTGTCACCCCAATAAAACAGGGACGACAAACCCCAGAGGGCCTCACACAATGGAGGTCAGAGGTTAAGCCTCCAGGGAAAAGGGAAGTAACAGCAGCGGGGTGGGAAACACCCCCACAGGACAGAGGGTGTGAAGTAGATTAGTAGCCAATGGGGGGGGGGGGGGCAGGCATCAGCTGAGTAGCAAGGCCACAGTGCAGTAACCAATATATATTATGTTACATACCACATTACTGGTCAGTTTACTCAGTGATTAGTTTACCACGGACCGGCCACATAGTTCGACCGTCGTTGCGGTGCTGTATACATTATCCTACCGGTACCTGTATCTACCAATTATTGCTATCATCTATATTACAATATTATACTTCAGTTGAACACCGAACTCAGACCTTATATATATTATATCATATCCACCCATCAGCCCGCTGTGACGCGTACTAACTATAACCGGTCGGGATCCATTGATCCCGTCACAATTGTCAGAGATTATATATTAACGATCAATCGAATAATACAGTAGGTCTACACTGCAATCACTATCAAAGCATCCGAATCCAGTCTCCCTTAACTGTGGGTGAATGATCGCGCACAGACTGGCTTCGGCTGATGTAACTTCAGTACATTAAATAATTGATATAGGCTAAAGTCGATTTATAAACAAAAGGACAACTAAAATTGGCAGGTTAAACTGCTAAAGGTCTAAAAGCGCGAACAATAATAGATTTTAGTTTCTTTATTGCACCGTAGGCAATAAAGCCGAATGTACCGGTCGGACGGTAAACTGTAGGCCTAACTACCTAACCACCCGAACCGGTACTTATAGGTACCAGTATTATTTCGATTGTGAAATATTGTATATTGTAGGCTGTTGGGATTAGGGATTGATCACCCCATTTCCTTTGTATGGTTTACTTATTTCTGTCAGTATTATTTATCTGTAAGTGTAATATTGAGCAGAAGGCATGTAAGCCTGCTCAGATTGTACAAATAATTTGTAGGCCGGATTGTTGTCAAACTGTTGTTAGGTCTGAAGCGTTCGCAGTGTGTGTAGAGTGTCTGTCCGATAAAGTGCTTGTTAGGAAGGTGGGGGCATCCAGTGTTGTAAGGTAAATCCCCCCAAAAGAATAAGTCGTACTACTTGGTTAGAACGCCTACTAACTAACCATTTCGGAGTCTGCATATACTGTAGTTTATTTAGGCTTGCCAGTAGTCTGCCAGCATTTGGTCTGTATTTTGTTTGTATAGTCTGCACGGGTAGCATAATATTATTATTCAGAGTCTATGCGAGTATTCGCAACCACCAACTCCCCAAGTTTATTCTTACAGTAATTGTGCTTGTTATACATACCGTTATAGTTAAATTAACCCCGGTACTACATCAGGGCTGTTTGGCGTAGGTAAAGACTGGTGATTTTGTGCTCCGGTCACTCCAGCAGATACCGTGGTTCTTTTGGCTGTTCAAGTATATTTAACTGCTGGTTATTTGTTGCATAAGTACTTGTACCTAATTTAGGGTTTAGAGTATAGTGCTTTCCGAAAGTAATTAGTGTGTAGGCAGTATATTTGTGTTGTAAAGTGGTTAATAGGCACGTTAGCTCTGGTTGGCTGCGGTAATTAACTTCTAGGTAAGGACACTCCGGGTACATGACGTAGTACTTATAGAGCTAAGACTATAAGTCGTCAGACGGTGGTATTTCTTTATCTGGACAACGCAATTTACTTACTACTGCTTTATTGTTTTCAAATACCGTAGTATCCTGTCAGTTTGTAAGAACCAGAAATTCTAACTCCTTGTTAGACCGGTTTGTAGATTTCTTGTCAAATTACCCTAAAAAATTGTATGTGTAACCTTTTAGTGTTTATTTAGAGATTGTAATCTCAAACTGTAATTGTAAGTAATTTGTAGTGATAAGTAACTTAGTAAAGTAGAATTATTTGTTTTAGTGTCCAACAAGTAGCACTCCACTGAGGGCGTTCAGCTTCTGTGCAGTGACTCCTTACCCAGAAATAATAACATTTATTTCAAACATTGTCAAAACCCATTATACGGGTATATATATATATATAGATATAATGTATCAAATACGCCTTTCTTATATATGATATTGGTTCAGATCGCAGTTAACAATGCGCAATAAATATAAAAAATGACGAATTAACAAATTATGATTAAAATGAATTTTCTAATAAGGGATTAGTAGGAAATGCGCCATAAATGAAAAAATTGTGAAGCTAATAATATAATACTGTAAAACCAATAAATTTTATTTAAAAATAGAACATTATTTTAACTCCTTCCATAGAAATGGCGTTAAACAATCAACTACATTATTTTCACTCCCTTTGACAATGTTTTCACTGCAAATTTAGCTATTGAATTCATTGAATGTGATTTGTAATTACAATGGAGTGGAGCCCCAGAGGGGGAAGGAACGGCTGATGAAACGAAAATATGTGTGACCAGTAAACATCCACTGGGAAGCAGCACCGAAAACTTGCGCCAATCACGTTTCTGCATTGAAGTATTGGTATGGCTGTATGTTATGACGGATTGTTGAATGTCTAGGTCTAGGCTGGTCTAGGTCTAGGTACAAGTAATACAAGTAATAATAATAATAATAAGACAAGGAATTTTAATGTGGTTCATGTTAAGGTTAGGATAAAGGTTCGTATTATGCGGTCAGACAATTTTAATGATAGGGGTTTTCTCAACAATTTACATTTATTACATTTGCCGGCTTCTCTGTTTATTGCATTTCTACTAAGTATATTCTGGCACACGAACAACAAGAAACTTGTCTCAATTTGTAATATTTACGAACATGTAATGAAACGCCAATTTTGTTATAAAATATTCGGCATGCGCCAGAAGCTAAATATGTTAAAAATTTGCCAATTGGGTTATTAAAAGTCGACATATCGCCAGGTTATATGTAAAACGGTCTCAATACGCCCAGAGTAATGTTATGATTCAGTTTTGCAGATAGGGGGGGGGGGGGGGGGGGGGGGGGGAATGGACGCAATAAAATTTCATCCCTCTCCGGGGAAATTCGACGCAAATAACATCTGATTACTCTCAAAAAGAAAACTGTAAGCTTTTCTATTTTGTTTAGTTTATTGTTTTGGTTAAAATAACGTGTCACTGTAACCTGCTCCTTTCCCTAAATTGAGAATTTAACATTGAGGCGGGATATTAATTCGCCAAGGCGGGTTTTGCTTCCATCCCCCCCCCCCCCCCCGCCTCTGTCTCCAGTTTTTCGTCATCGCTGTTATGGTTTCATGTAAGGGTTCTGTTTCAAGATACAATTATGATTCGGGTAGTGCTTTAGATCTCTCAAGGTCACAGTGAGGTAAAAATTATACCGATATGGTTTTGTCCATGATTTAGTTATGGTCCATGTTATGGTTCAGATTAACCATTTGCGTACCAATACTTAAAAAAGGCGGCACACTGCCGCATTTTTCATTCTAAATAATTCAGGACCAGCTCTTAAAGGCGGCAGTGTGCGCCTTTATATAATTATAACTTCACCCCCGGGCGGCAGGGTGCCGCCTTTATTTAAATGCTCTTATAACTTTCTTATAACTATTGAGGAAGAAAAATGGATTTCATATTCGTGTTGGGCGGCAGGAAAAACTGGTCTAGAAAAGTTAATTTAATATTGCTTGAAGGGATTCCTATTGGTTTGAGGGTAATATATTACATTACATAATTTATGCAATTTGCAATTTAATTTCAATTTAACCAATAATATTCTTACAATTGATTAAGGCGGCATTGTGCTGCCCATGGGGTTCAAGTGAAGTGTCACGGCTTTCGGCGTCCTTACCCCCTCAAAAAACGTAAAAAATATCTTAGGTATTTCATTCATTATCATTATCTTCATTAACATTCAAATTTCCCGCCAACACTAATAATTTGATACATTCTTCACTCTGTCACCTATAAATACTGGACGTACTGCTATTTCATTCATTCATTCATTCATTCTGATGAATAGAATCACACGGACATCAGACTTTCTGCTCTGTGTCCACCAGCTACTGACTGCGTCTGTCAGTAGCTACTTTATCCTTTATCTGTTTCTAGCAGTCTCTTAGACACCCGTCTATGCGGCTGTATAAACGCCAGTATTTCTTTTGAACTGTGCGTGTGCGTTCCATTTTCATCACTACACTGCATGATTATTGTCATCCCTTTTTGGCTCATATCGCATTTAGTGACATGCCTGATTTAGGAAATAAATAAACTGAAGGTTTTATAATAAAGAATATTTATTTTAAAGGCCATTGGCAATTAACGTTTACATGCTCAGGTGATGAAATTACGCCAAGCGCGCCAGCACGGTAGAATACGGGCTGACGGGCATTAGTATTACAGCCGCCAAATGAAGGTTTTACCGGCAAAGCCTCATAAAATAACCAAAAGCGACCCAAACCGCTTTCCTACTGTTTAGCCGGGACAGTTTTGTTCAAAAGAAATAATTATAAATTTCTAAATCATTTTTTTTTTATTAATAACGTATCGGTATTAAAAAAGAAATACTGCGCTTTACTGCTGTCTGGCTGTAGCCGTACTGACTGCAATTTATGCTTATTGCACATGCACATAGGCCTGGGCCTATGCTTTTTTCTGTTCTCCTTCACAAGCCCTAACGCCTCTGCCAGTCTGTTACCACCTTACCGCCTGCTGACATTGCAGCATTCAGGCATTGACAGTAGGTTCAGTAAATTAGTCCTAGAGTAGGCTGTCTGGTAGCAGCAGCAGTGGTAGTGGTAGGTAGGCAATAGGCAGATAGGCTACTGCTGCACGTTAGGCCAACAGGCCTGCGTATATCGTGGTATTTGCAGACGCGGGCGCGTCTATAATTAACATCATGGATGAAACTCTGGTCAATCCGAACATTTCGGACGGTTTGGAAAACGGTATCATCGACGACAGAGACAGCCAAGCCTATCATGATCCGGATCCGGCGAGTATAGGTGTAAGTACAACCGACCATCTCCAGCTCCACTCCACTGCCATTAACATTCACTCTGACAATGACGACAGTAGACCGACAAACCCAACAGGTAGCGGTAGGCAAAGAAATCCTGTAGTTAGGCCTACCTCCGACACTGTACCGGTACGCCAAAGGGTTTCTGCTACCGGTGTGCCTACTTCCGGTACCGGTGGGCCTACTTCCGGTAATACAAATCCTTATTCTGTTTCTCAGAATGCGTTTGAATCTATCCAATTACCATTACAACCTAGTAGACATAGAACACGTACGCATTCTATGGCTGATAGTGTACATTCAAACGGTTCTCGTGTATCTTCTACAGCTACCCAGAGTTATAACAGGCTTAAGCAAGAACATGCAATTGCTGAACTAGAGGCCAAACAAAATATAAGACGTGCTGAATTAGAGGCCAAACAAAATATAAGACGTGCTGAATTAGAGGCCAAAGACAAATTAGATTTATCTAAATTAAAATTGGAACAAGCCGAGCAGGAAATGGCTGAAGGAGATCTAGTAGACTTCAAAGAGAAACCTGCAATTCCAAACCCTTTTATTCAGCCGGCGGGGCTTAAAACTGAAAACAATTTTTCAGCAATTAATACTGGCCCCAGCATGCCTAATATAACGTTTAATCCTGCTTCTACCCCCTGTTTATCACCAATTCTGCCACTGCCAAGTTTAGCTATTAGTAATAGGCCTACTATAGTTGGTAAGCATACTGATATTAATACCCCTGTAACTGTAGTGCCTACACCTTATTTTACACAGCAATCTATATATAGCCTTCCTAGCCTTAGTAACGCTTATAGTACTAGGATTGTCCCTAATGTAGATAGTTATCCTAGACCTAGTGTTAATAATAGTAATACCAGTAGCAATATGTCAATTACAACACTGTTGACTACTGAATTATTATCTAGTTACCATATCAATCATAATGTAGGTCGTGGCAACCACTCTCATCCATCCAACCCAATAAGTGGATACAATTCTTTCTCAGGCCAGCCTACTGGGGATATAGGTATTTATAGTATGTCCCCACATATCGCCATGGGGGGACCTTCTCAGCCAAATCATCCCTACCATAGTCAAGGAGGCTATGGATGTCCTTCTACTGGTCTTCCTCCCAGTGGTAGCAGTTATATTAATCCAAATTTATCAAACATAAATTCTTCCTCTGTTGATGGTATATTTTCAAAGACTCTTGATACTTTGGACAAACTTAACACTAAGCTTTCTCTTCCACCTCCTCAACCAAAGTCTTTTGATGGCAATCCTGCCAACTATATTTCTTTCTTGGCAACTTTCAGAGCTCAGATAGATTCCAAACCTCTTGATGAATATGATAAGTTGAATTATCTCTTGCAGTATACCACAGGCAAGGCTCATACCCTTATTGAAATGTATAGTGGTCTTCCTAACGGATACTCCAGTGCTTGGATGGCCCTTCATAACAGATATGGCCACCCTAGTGTCATTATCCAAACTATTCTTGATAAACTTACTGTCAAGACAGATTTAGGTGGATCAGCAACCCAGCGTAGAGAACGACTCCGTAATTATGCTGATAATATTATGTCTAATGTTGCAGTTCTTCAGCAACTATCAGATAGCAATGAGATGAACTCTTCAGCCAATCTCAAACAAGTTGCATCCAATCTCCCACCAGACATCCATCGTAGGTGGTGCCGCCATGCTCGTAGTTATCGACGCTCCCATGGTAACCATGAACCTACCCTCCAAGTATTAGCAGCATTCGTAGATGAAGAAGCAGAGGTCATCAATGACCCTGTGTATGTTCCCCATAGTTCCCACTCGTCCACATACTCGTCTAATTCTACTGCACAAAATCAACCAAGTCAAAGGTCGCTAGCACCTACTGAACCAAAACCTAAGGTCACTACCCTTAATATAGATACCATAAAAACATCCACAAGGAAATGCATGAAGTGTAATGGTTTAGATCATGGTATTTCTTCATGTCCAGAATATCTTGAATTATCTCTTGCTGACAGAAAGAAAGTTGTTCAGGATAAGAAATTGTGTTATAATTGTCTTTATTATGACCATAACCCTTCAACTTGTACCTCTAAATACAATTGTAAGACTCCTGGATGTTCCAAACGACACCATACAAGCCTTCATAATCCTGATGCTGCAAAGACAAAGTCCAGCAATTCTTCTTCAAGTTCTATGAATAAGAATAGCACTACTTCAAAGGAAACTAGCAAATCACCTGCTAAGAAAATCACTACAGATTCAAACTTTGTACAAGGATCTATAGCATCAGAAGAATCAGAACAGGTTGGCATGTCATCCATTGTTGACTCTGAGGTCCTTTTTTCGAAACAGACCCCCTCTGTCTGGCTTTCGGTTGTTCCAATTAGGCTTTCTTTCGACAAGGAAAGTGTTTCTACATTTGCCTTATTGGATGACGGTTCTACTTCATCTTTCATTGACAAATCTGTCATTGACCATGTTGGTATAATCCCACGTCAAACATCATTACGATTGAGTACATTGTTAGATATTGATAAACCTGTCTCAGTCGGGGAGGTATCATGTTCAGTAACTCCTGTTCCTGGCAAGTTAGATACTGATCCAAACTTAGTTATGAGGTTCGACAAGGTCTTCGTAACTTCAAATATTAAGCGTGAGTTTCTTCATGTCAGCAAGCACATTGACCTGCAAACTTTTCCTCATCTTTTCCCCCTCTCTTTGGAATTGGCTCATCCCAAAGTGGACATTCCATCCATCACTGTCCTCATAGGTGCAAATTACCCCCAGGCTTTGTTTCGCGATAAGCATAAGTGGCCTGAACATCCTAACTCAGAACCTTCTGCTATCCATACTCCCTTTGGTTGGTGTGTAATTGGCCCTGTGGGAAATGTTTCCCATCTTCCCAGTGTTAGTGTCCATCACATAGTTGCAAAGGAAACAACTCTACTCATTAAGGAACTGGAACTACAACTTAATCAATTCTTAGGACTAGATAAATTCGGTACAACTACTCCATCTGATTTTCTTATGGAAAATGATGAAGACAAAGCTTATTCTAGGGACGAACTCAAAGCATTAGAGATGCTCAAAGAATCAACCAAACTTATTGATCATCGCTACCAAATCGGAATGCTTTGGAAGCAATATCCCCTAAGCTTGTCAATAATTACCCCTTAGCTATGTCCCGTGTTCTTAGTCTTTTGAAACGATTAAAGGATAAGCCTGACAAATATCAGCTTTATCAGGACAATATTGACCAGTACATTTCTAAGGGGATTGCTCGTAAACTTACAGAAGCTGATATTCCTGCTGGTCCTCAAACATTCTATCTTCCCCATCATTTCGTTGAAAATGTTAACAAACCAGGACACATTCGAATTGTTAATGATGGCTCTGCTCTATACAAAGGTGTTTCTTTAAATAATCAACTCATGGATGGTCCCAGCCTTTGCTGTTCCATAGTCGGGGTATTATTGCGATTTCTTATTGGTGCTATTGCTTTCATCGCAGACATAGAAAGCATGTTCCATCAGGTGAAGGTCACACCAAAGGATTCTGACAGCCTGCGGTTTCTTTGGCAATCTCCAGGTGCCAGTACTATTGATACTTATGCAATGTTGGTGCACATTTTTGGTGCTCGTTGCTCTTCATGCACTGCAACTTATGGTGTTAGACGTTGCGCTCTTGATCATGCTGACATTATCATGGCCATTCTTAAAGCCATGTATGTTGATGACATCTTAAAGTCTTCCCATTCAATCAAAGATGCTATCCGCATCGCTTTAGGGGTTATAAGTTGTCTAGAACATGGTAGCTTTCCTCTCCGGAAATTCATATCCAACTCGCGGGAATTTCTACTACATATTCTGCAAGCCAAACTAGCCATGCCATCAATAAATCTTGACATGGATGAACTTCCAGTTACACGTGCTCTTGGTGTAATCTGGAATACAGAATCTGACATTTTCACATTTCTTTATAAGGAGAAACAGGTCCCTAACACTAAACGTGGATGTTTAGCTCTCCTTAGCTCAATCTATGACCCACTTAACCTCATATCTCCTTTTATTGTTGCTGGTCGTTTGCTTATCCAAAACATTTGGAAGGAAGGGTTAAAGTGGGACGATGAACTCCCCAATAAACTCAGTCAACCATGGTCAAAATGGTCTAGTGAGATTTCTCTTCTGTCAAAAATGACAATACCAAGGGTTTACCTTGGTTCATCACCTCCTGAAGACATTTTGTACTATGAGATACACAACTTCTCGGATGCTTCTAAGGTTGCCTATGGCTGTGTAAGTTATCTAAGAGTTGTATCTCCAGAGTCAGTTGATGTAACTCTTCTGTTTTCTAAGAGTAGAATGGTTCCCATTAAATCTACGCAAAGCACTCCTCGTTTGGAATTGCAGGCTGCTAAATTAGCAACAGGTGTTAGCACTAATATGGTAACTGAACTTGGCCTCTCAATATCCCAAATGCATTTCTGGACAGACTCTACAGTTGTTCTATCTTATCTTCATAACACAACCACCCAGTTTAAATGCTATGTGGCAAACAGGGTGGCCTCAATTCTTCGCGTTTCAGAGTTAGACCAGTGGCATCATGTTCCTGGTATATCCAATCCAGCTGATGATGTGAGCCGTGGACTGTCTGCTCGTGCCCTTATTGATTCTACTCGTTGGTGGCATGGTCCAGAATTTCTCAGTGAGAGAGTTGATAACTTCCCAGAATTTGTCCCTACTTCTTGCATTGAATTAGCTTCAGAGCAGGTGTATTCACTCACCGTAGCCCAAGACCCTGAGTTAAAGTTTTCAGCCGATGGCTTAACTCTCTTGCTAAATCACTCATCATCATGGAATAAGTTACGAATAACCATAGCTTGGCTTATCCGTCTTTGTAATTCCTTTACCTCACCCGATTCCGTTCTATCTTTAAAAGGAACTATGGTTTCTATTGAAGAGATACAACGAGCAGGTATGTGCATTGTCGTTTTGCACAATCTCAGCTTTACCCTACAGAGCTGAAATGTCTTCGCAATTCCTCCCCAGTGCACATTTCCAGCCCATTGTCACGGCTTTGCCCTAAGATATTCGATGATGGCATTGTCAGACTTGGCAGTCGCATTGCATCTGCGCCAGTTTCATTTGATGCTGCCTATCCCATCATTCTTTCGAAGTCACACCCCCTTGCAAAAATATTGGTTTGGAGCACTCATGTAAAATCTGGCCATTCCGGACGTGACCAGGTCACCATCACAATTCGTCAACAATTCTGGATAATCGGACTCCAGTCATTATCCCGTTCTGTAATCAGTAAATGTTTTCTTTGTCGTAAGAAACATGCTCGTAGGATGGAACAGCTCATGGCACCACTACCTTTACGGTTTGGCCCTTTACGAGTCAAGTATCGTAAAACTCGTAGTACTTCTACTATAAAACGTTATGGCATTCTTTATACATGTCTAAACTCTCGTGCCATATCTTTAGATATTGCTGCTGATGCATCAGCAGATGCCTTCATCAACTCATTCAGGCGTCATATTGCACGTCGAGGTACCGGTACTGACTCAGAAATGAAACAAAACATTGAACTCTGGTCCGAAAGTTTCATTTCTGATTTAAAACCATTAGGAGTAACATGGCGTTATATTCCCCCAGGGGCACCCCATATGGGTGGAGTTTATGAGAGATTGGTTAAAATGACTAAAGAAATTCTGTACGGCCTACTGCAAGGTGCACTAGTTACAGATGATGTACTTTTAACCACTTTAGCCGAGGCTGAATCTATTGTAAATAGTAGGCCCCTCTGTACTGTAACTGACGACCCTACTTCTGACGACGTCTTGACACCCAATCACTTACTTATCCAACGTCCCGCCTATAACTACCCTCCCGGACCATTTGACGACAGTGACACCTACTCTCGCCGGACCTGGAGGCAGGCACAACTTATATCGAACCACTTCTGGAACAAGTGGCTCAGGGAGTACGTCAGCACGCTCCAGATTCGCCACAAGTGGCATCGAAAACGTGGAAATCTCCAGGTCGATGACGTTGTCCTTCTTCATGAAGATGTTCTACCTCGAAACTCATGGCGGTGGGGTAGAATCGTAAAGACATTCCCAGATAAATCCGGATTGGTTCGATCTGCCGAAGTTAAAACTCCTGTTGGTGTCTACAAAAGACCAATTAGAAAGATGTGTCTTTTGGAGGAAGCAACCTTACTCCAGCACCTCTTTAGTACCTCTCATCCATGACATATTGTACTTAAATTCTTTCTACATATATTGTGGACCCACATATTTTGGAGATTTTTAGTTAAATTCGTTTCAATTCATTTCAATAAGTTACCGCTATAACTTCTATGCAACTTCTATATAACTTAATTATAATTACTTATGAACTGTATGCTGTATTACCGTACATAACATACATACCTATTATGTAAATTAACGAAGTTAACGTCCTATTGTACTTGTACTTCGCATATATGTAGTACAGTACATATATGCACAAACTCACGTGGTTGTGTCTACTATGTAGTTTTTAGTTGTTGTAAAAGCTTCTGTGGGATATAACTGGCCCCTTTTGCTTCGCAATCCAGTTTCCCCCCAGGCGCTGGAATACTCTAAAAAGGTTCTCTAACTGTATATATATTCCCCTCGCCCGCAAGGTACCGTTACAGGTGTTTTAACGGACATAAAAGTCATTCTGCTATATACGTGTTTTGGCGGACATGGTAAGGCAAAAAACCTGTAATGCACCAACTACCTTTCACAGCTTAGCCGTGATGATTCATATTACGACATCTAACAGCTGGTTGCTGACATGGAAACAGCCATTGGACGCATAGTTCTTTGTTTGGCTTGAGCCAATCAGAGCGATTTTTCCTGTCGACGTGTAGCTTTTCAGCCGATCATAAGGAGAGTGTTCAGTCTTACTGCCTTACTTGATACTTTGTTGTTATTGCTGTCTAAGCCAGAAACACCGGCTTTTTGGGAAGAACTCTAGTAAACTGCTTAGATTATAGAAAGTATAACTGTTACCGGCGGTGTTACCTCACTTAATTTAACTGCACTAATCATATTGTTTGTACTGCTATTTACCGTCAGTTATTAATTGTATCTATTTGTTGATGGAAATATTGCTCTTTGGAGAATACGGATAAATCACCCAAAATTCCCAATTTTCTTGATACACTACAGGTTAGAGAGGCGGGCTATATATAACAATTGCGATTTATATCAATGTGGTGTGTATTGAATCTAATGTTATTTAGTAGACACTACCTGAGTCAATTGCTGTTCTCTTTATGTGTGATCAAATATACTGACGGTCGGCAGAATAGTGTGCATGATTGTGAGTGTGATGTGACTGGTAACAAAGCATTTCCTAAAGAATGCGACTTATACTTTAATCATAAGCCTTATCGTTGCGTTTAGTATAAGTCCTAGCTCTGTTTAAATAGATAGAGCGCCACGTCCTAAAGGAACTGTTAATATTTCCCGAAAGCCAATAATATCTGTCAGAAATTACATATTAGCGATCAATCGAATAATACAGTAGGCTTACACTGCAACCTTACACTGCAATAATAAAATCTAAGCATCCGAATTCAGCCTCCCGGGTGTAGATCCATCGGGTGAATGATCGCGCATGGGCTGGCTTCGGCTAATGTTTTGTTTATTAGCATAAAATATTGTTGTATGCTAAAGGTGTGTTAATTAACTAAAAGACATATAAATTTTGGCAGGTTAAACTGCTAAAGGTCTTCAAAAGCGCGAACAGTAACAGTTACCTCTTCATATTGCAGTGTAGGCATTAAATACAGTTTAATACTGTTCTGTCGAACAGTAACAGTTATAATCTTATTGCAGTAGGCAATAAGGTTGCAAGATACCGTAGGAACCGGTACTTCTGTACGTCTGTAAGCCCAACTGTCCTAACCGGTACTGCTGTATAAGTACATTAGTATTATTCGATTTTGATTATTGTATACCGGTAGGTCTTGGTACTTAATCAGGGAACGGCCGCCCTGATTTTTATTTGAGATTCTACTTATTTCTGTCAGTTTTATTTACTAGTAGGCTAATATTGAGCAGAAGGCGTGTGACCCTGCTCAGATTGTTCAGATAATTGTAGGCTGAGCTGCTGTCTGACTGTGTTGAGTTTGGAGAGATTACGGTGTGTGTAGAGTTGGTCTGATAAAGTGCCGTTAGTAAGTTGGGGCAGCCATATGCTGAAGGTCAATCCCCTCTTAAAGAATAAGTCGTACTACCGTGTTAGAACGCATACTAACTAACAGTTTCAGAATCTGCATATACTGTAGTTTATTTAGGCTTGATCGTAGTCTGCCAGTGTTTTAGCCTGTGTTTGTTTGTGTGGTCTGTTCAGGTACCGTAATAGTTATTACCCAAATATTTGTAGGCTGGATTGTTGTCTGGCTATTTTTGGGTCTGAAGGGATTGCTGCGTGTGTAGAGTTGGTCTGATCAAGTGCCGTTAGTAAGTTGGGGCAGCCATAAGCGGTAAGGTCAATCCCCTCTTAAAGAGTAAGTCGTACTACCGTGTTAGAACGCATACTAACTAACAGTTTCAGAATCTGCACATACTGTAGTTTGTTTAGGCTTAATAGTAGTCTGCCAGCGTTTGGTTTGTATTTGTTTGAGTATTCTGTACGGGTAGCGTAATATTTATTATTCAGAGTTTATGCGATTATTCGCAACATTCATGTCCCCAAGTTTATTCCTACAGTAATTGTGCTTGTTATACATACCGTTATAGTTAAACTAACCCCGGTACTACATCAGGGCTGCTCGGCGTAGGTAAAGACTGGAGATTTTGTGCTTCGGTCACTCCAGCAGATGCCGTGGTTCTTTTAACTGTTCAAGTATATTTAACTACTGATTATTTGTTATACCGGTACTTGTACCTAATTTAGGGTTTAGTGTACAGTGCTTTCCGAAGTAATTAGTGTAGGCAGTATATTTGTGTTGTAAAGTGGTTGATAGGCACATTCGTTAGCTCTATTAGCTTCTGGGTAGGAACAATCCGTGATACATAACGTAGTACCTATAGCGATACGGTTATAGGTCGTCAGGCGGTGGTATTTTCCTATCTGGACAGTACAATATATTTACTACTACTTATTATTTCAAATACCGTAGTACCCTGTCCGTGGTAATAACCAGAATTCTAACCCTTTGTTAGGCTGGTTGTAGACTTCCTGTAAAATTACCCTAAAAATTTCGTACGTAATATTTTGTTGTGTTTTAATTAGAGAATTAATCTCACCCATATCGTAAGTAATTTGTAGTATTAAGTAACTTAGGTAAATTAGAATTATCAGTTTTAGTGTCAAATAAATAGCACTTCACTGAGAGCGCACAGCTTCTGTGTAGTGACCCCCCAGAAATAATAACATTTATTTCAAATATTGACAAAAACCCATTTAAACGGGTATATATCTATTATAAATCAACTCAAACGATTTATAAATAGTAGGCCTGCCAGACAACAACTAGGTCTCAATATCAATTGGACTACTGCTTAAATAACGGTAATAAAGTAAGTTAAAGTCTGAAAGTAACCAAGTAACCCTAAAATATTCAGAAATTCAATTATTCTAAAATAATTGACATACCGGTATTTACCATAGGCTTATTATATTTATTTCTATAAATTTGAGCTGAAACCATACCGGTATTCTGTAATTAATTCTAGTAATAATTATACTTATATATACTATAAGTGTCAGCTGTATACCGGTATTCACGATAGGCCTATTATATATTTATATATATTTGTGCTAAAATTATATACCGGTACTCTGTGACAAATCTAGTCTGTAATAATACTTATATATATATTATAAGCATACCGGATTCTAATATATTATATATATATCACGCTACACTGAGTAGCAGTATCGGTAATTAATTATTAGGCTAACAGTGATACTGAATTACTAGACTTGCTTTAACTGTAATATAGCAGTAGGCATTCGACTGTACAATCAAACATGGCTGACACAAGGCAAACTCTGTCAGATAGTCTTTTAGAAACAACAGCCTGTTTCTCAGATCAAAGTGTAGAGAATCCCAGACCGAGGGCTGAGACCCCTCCTACTGTAAGAAGGGCAACCCCTGCAGTAGTTGTGTCAGAACCTAGGTTGGTAGAAGCGATTTCGCAATTTGCGAAGTTAGTGAAGCGCCGTAGGTCTGCCATAGGCACTCGGGCCCAAGTTAAGCGGGATCAGGAAGCAGCTGTCAAACAGCAGCGACATCCTAGCCAAGAACCTAGTTCCCAGCAGCCCGATAGCTCCAGTAGTTCGGAGACTGTTGAGCGGACGCCCGAACGCGGAGCGAAGATGGCGGATACGGTTTATGATGAGTGGCCAACCTTTGAAGAATCAACCGACGCCACTTCTTCTCAAGTGGAAAGCGAAGTGGAAAGCCAAGTGGAAAGCGAAGTGGAAAGCGAAGTGGAAAGCGAATTAACAGCAGCAGAGAAGCCACGAACTAGAGATGCCATTGACATCTATCTGTCAGACTATCAGCGATTCGTAGGAGACGAAGAGTTGAGGAGACGACTGTCTGGACTTCGCCCTAATAGTGAAGGAACCAAGCTTGTGTTGGACGCAATCGATGCGGAAATGTTAGCTGCAGAACAAGCTAAATGTGATGAAAAACTCCGCCTCGTTAGAGTCCAAGAAGAACAAGTAAAGAGAAAACTAATCGAAAGCAGAAAGACAGCAGCAGCGGCAGTGGCAGAAGCAGACAGAAAGGCGGCAGAAGCAGTGGCAGAAGCAGACAGAAAGGCGGCAGAAGCAATAGCAGAAGCAATAGCAGAAGCGGACAGAAAAGCGGCAGCGGCAGTGGAAGCAGCAAAAGCAGCAGCAGCAATGGCATTGGCAGAAGCAGAACAGAGAGCGTCTGAAGAGACCACCCAAATGGAGTTGGAAAATCTTCAAGAGACGCAAGACAGCATAAATAAACAGTTAACTGCTAGTCAAATGCAGATGATGAGTCGATCTACTCCCAAACGCCAAGGATATACATCATCGGAGGAAGGCGAGACCACCGATCCTGAAGGCAGAGGAAATAGATCTCGTCTCAGTAGGCGTAGAAAGACATCTCACCGTCATAAATTGCCCGATTTGCCTCCAGCTGTTAGAAGGCAACTAAATAACACCAACTTAGGTAGTACAGAACCCATAGACCAGGTGGTTAAAATAGAAATACTCCCTACAATAGTTGATGAGCCTGAAATAATTAGGCCTGTCGTTCCCAAAGTCACTTCTGTGTTAGAGACCCCTACACTTCCAGAGCTTAACTCTAAATTCCCTTTACATAGTACTACACTGCCTGTACCCGGTGGAACAGTCGGTGCAAATACCCCTGTCCAGATAGCAGAGAGAGAAATCAATAATTTGTCTCCCGTCGTCCCGCGTCAGCCCGCTACTATGTTGGCGACTCCCGCTTCGGCGGTTGAGTGGGTAGAAGAGGGACGGCGGGGGATGAATCTCCTGCTAGGACAGATGCAGGAGACTGTCCACCAACTTAAGGGAACAGTGAGGGAAGGTAGAGCAGAGTTGCAAGAAGTGCAGCAAAGTATCGCGCTAGAACGCGACAACTTAGTCAATATACAAAAGAGTATACCAATACCCCCTGTAACATTGTGTCAACCTGTTAGGTCTGAAGTATTACATGCGCAAGGTGTGGAGCCTACACGCATCTATACTGCTAGTGAAGTAGAAACTCCTATAGCAAACCCTATTAAGGGTGATTATAGACCTGTTATTAATGATATTCCCTATAGACCTGATAATGATCTGAAAAATTTATATACCGATAATTCGATATTAAATAACACGATGGCCCAAGAAAGCTTTACGCGTCAGATGGCTAGAACAGAAGCCCGCCAAGCGGTTAAAGTGGGAGAGATCGTCAAATTCAATGGAGATGAGATGAAATGGTTACCTTTCAACGAATATTACAAAGATAGCATACAGAATTCTGTACTATCTAACGGAGAGAAACTTAGATTCCTCATCAAGTGCTTGGAAGGACCTCCCAAGTTAATGGCGTTAAAGTTTATTGGACATCCAGATGGATTAAGACAAGTTTGGGATACACTAAACATCAGGTATGGTAACAAGGATAACATAGCTAAGTATTTGTATGCAAAATTAGTAGCCCCCCGACACTTCCTTAGTAGCGAGATTATAGAGTTTTCCGATGAAATTCAAGAGATCTGTAGACAACTGGACTGGTTAGGTAAGTCGCATGAATATCAGAGTTCCATGGTTATTGGAGCCGTAGTCTCTACTTTACCAAAGGGTGGAGTATGTACACGCTGGGACAAGAAAGTGTTGTACATGAATGAACAACAACGACGAAGTCCTACCATGGCTGATCTCATGTCTTTCTTAGATAGTGAAGTAAAATTACAACTCATAAGGCAGTCCAGAGAGAAAACATCGGAAAATAAGGTAAGTGAGAAACCCGTTTCTAGGAGAAGGATAATACCAGTGTGTTATACTGACGACGGCGAAAGCCAAGCTTCTCAAGAAGAGGACAGCGGGAAAGACACAGCAAAATCTTACTATGACAACAAGACCTATAAAGACGTAAGTAAATACAAGTCTCGAACCAGTGACAGGAGAGAACAGGTAACAACAACTCCTCCTACGTCTCCTAAGAGAATTCACGGAAGAAAGCCCGAAGAAAGAACGAGAGTGCATAACGTTAACCAAGTTAAGGTGAGTAACATCAAACCAAAATGTGCGCTGTGCGACGGGCCTCACCGTTTGAGTGCGTGTGCTGAATTTCTAAAGAAATCCCCTGTAGACAGACGTACAGTCCTGTGGAATAAGCGGTTATGCTATAATTGCCTCAGATCAGGACACCAACGGCGAACCTGTTACTCCGACGAAAAGTGTGCAAAGTGTGGCGCGAAACATCACATCTTGTTACACAGTGAGTTCGAACGAGACAACCCGAGTCAGGTAAGTGAGCCTGAACTACATGTCCAATTCAGTGATGTGAACGACACTGACCAAGGTTCTGAGTGGGAAGGATTCTATACAGACGAATTCTCCAATGCCAACGAATCCTGTTATCTAATAAATACCACAGTGTATCGAGCACTTACGGATGAAAAGGACACTGACGAGTTTACTCCAACTCCTTTTGACAAACAACCATCTTGGAAAGTTCCAACTTCCAACATAGGAATAAGAGAATTCCCTGTAGTACAAGTTCGAGTTCATGGTCTCAACAAGAGTTGCATAGTGAACGCCCTACTTGACTCCGGCAGTACAGGAACATTCATCGATCAAGAACTAGCCGAAGATATCTTTGCTGGACAACCCAAATTCCAAACTAAGTTGAATATGTCCGGAATTATGCAGGTTTGGAAATCTACCATAACGGCAGATTACTATGTAGGTGCGTTGTCCACCCCCCAGGATAAATTAGGAGCACAAAGTATAAGGTCAGTAAAAATGGTGGCTATAAAGAACTTCGCTACTACCCAAGCAGACCTTTATAATTGGGACGAGGATGAGAGCATCCAACATCTTAAGATACCTCGATTCCAGACGGATTATCCTGGAGTGCAAATACTTATCGGCCAAAACGCGCACGAGGCGCTCGAGACATTGGAAAAACGACCTGCTCAACCGCAGCCACTACAAACCTATGCGGTAAGAACTAGAGTAGGTTGGTACTTTACTGGCCCTTCCCGCAGAACTCTCGAAGAGAGACTACCATCAGAAAGACTATACCAGATAAATGGTTTGGAAGTGGAGAGCAGTGAAGTGGACGAACTAACTGAGGGAACACCATACTCCTCAGATAATGAAGATATTAACTCCAATGAAGATCAATGGAGACATCGCCCCGAGATGATTAATCTAGCCGACATCGCTTCCAGAGGAGCGACTCCTCAAGAACGGATAGATACTCCCGGCTGGTTAGGTGGACCCGACTCCCTAAGTAAAGAAGAAGATGAATGGCCTCCTCATCTTACCACGGCGGAGAGTAGACAGGCCAAGGGAGCGGAGAAAGTAACACGACAACCTAATCACCCAGCTGGTCGTTTATGTTTACTGGAAAGAGACCAAAAACTGTCCGGAAACTATGGAAGGCAAGATACTCTTCCTACGACCACTTCCCTAATCCGACAAATATCTAGGGACTCCATAACGTAATAACATATGGAGTGGGTGTGTGACTATATCATTTTATATTGTTTTTATTTTATATTTATGTATGTATTATTATGTAATATTATTATAATCGTTTTCTTTAATTTTATTTGGTAGAATGTTATTTTAGGGATTATTTAGTAAATTAGTGCAATATATTAGTGTTTATTACGTATTTAATTACTTACAATATATTTAGTGCGACGGCAAGAAATAATTATTTTTCTCTTTCCTTACTGTCCGTATTATATTATAAATGCGAGACTATAGTAAGATGACATGTCAGTACTTATTAAAGTACAATAAAGCCACTACTATATTTAAGTATTATTGGTAGGCAGAGTATTAGGAATGCAAAGTTCAGATCCTCGAGTCTCGGCTAAACCAAGCTCTGGGTAGACCTTGGAAACGACTTGCCTCTTCACACTGACATTGCTTCGTGCGATATTGCTCTTCTACCTTATAACAAATAATACATATAGTAGCGTGATGTCCCTCTAACAGTAGCGTAAATCGCAAATAAATCTGTTAAACTTTTGACCTTCTGTAATTCTAGTCGATTAAGATATCGTGGCACCCACCGATATACTTGAAAGACAAATTCTAGAATCAGTGGTTAATGTCCCCAGACAAGTTCTGGAATAAATCGGTGCCCATCCTAAATATTAATTTAATATTTATTAAAATTTGTAAAATCCCGATCCTTCAAAATTTCTAGTCACTTA
>JAUCBJ010007101.1:0-119380 GCA_032718475.1 Nemertoderma westbladi | reverse complement strand
AGCCTCCGGCACGGTTTCCCAATCTCCGACGTCTTCGCCGCACATGCGCAAGTGATCCGTCAGGTGTTTCAATTGTCCATCCAGTCGGTACAGTTCCTGTTCTTCCTCGGGCTGTAATAATTCGTCCGAAACTGACTCACCTAACAACTGGTCCGCTTGTTCCTGTTGTATCTGTCTAATCGTCGACTTAAACTGAATCAGTTTCTCTCTAGTGATCATTAGTTTCTCGAGGATTCTAAGTTGAGTATCCATGTCCTGTCTCTGTCTAGCTAGATCTTGTAGGCCAACTAGATTATCTACGGACTTATATACTTTACTCTGTACTCTAACCTGGAGGGTGTAGAACTCGAATCGAGACATCGGAGCGGTCAACCCGTCTAATATGCGTTGGCCTTCTCCAATGCTCCTGGTTATATGCGCCATGTAACCTCCGACGCTTCTAACCACACTTTCTGTGCTTCCTGCTGAACTTACCATTTCCGTTTCCCTGTATCTAGGTTGCGGAACAGTTAGAAAGTCCTCGGTCCTGCCGTCGCCTCGTACTACGGCATCCGGTACTCCCGTTGGATGTACTGGTGACGCACACGGTGTAGGTTCGGTAGGCTCGCGAGTCTTCCCCTGTTGTTCTTCCGCTGCTGACTTATCCGCGTCACATGAGTCATAGTCGGTTTGTGTGTTCTTCGTATAGTCTTGTTTGTCACTCATTTCGGTAGTTGTAAGTCAAGTAAAGTGAGTGTCAAAGTATCGAGTTTACCGTATTTATATAAAACGGTACTAATTACAGTCTTATAAAATTAGCCTACCGGCCGATTTTATAGCAGATGGATAAAATTAGCCTAAACGGCCAATTTTACAGCAAATAAATGTCACGGAATAAGTATATAATAAAATTAGCCTAGCGGCCAATTTTACAACAAATAAATCGGATAACGATATGCGTTATCAAAAGGTAAATTAAATACAATAATACGGACTAATTCAGCAATGAACAAAGAAATCATACGGAATGCATAAATACTTGAGACAGTGGAACCCACAATAATTTTAACTAATACGGTAATGCCTAACTTATTTATGCAACTTTTCGAACTCACCCACTCCAATAATTCTCCAGAAAAACAGATTCCCAGATACAAACCGGACGTGAACCTTTCCGTTTTTAACGTTGCGGACGAAACGCGATTTTCCCAACCAAAGTTGTTGAGTTATCTATCTCCCAAACTTGCTAAACACGGTCTTGCTCCCGTTACAGTCTAGAAATGAGTTCTGAATCCTGAAAAAACAAAAGAGTTAGGTTTTACTTTACGAAAATTTTGTACCGGTACAATATGGTATTTAAACCCTTTTAAACACCGGTATTCAATTCCAAAATATTTTACACGCGGTTCAAATCAAATTTTATTTCAAAAAATTAGCACTTAGCTAATCAAATACAAATTTTTACCTCAAAATACAAAATTTTCAAATAACTTTAGTCCTACCGAACCGTAGTTCAGTAAAACATATTCCTACTAAATTGGAGAGATACGCCTATTCCTACTATCGGAAGAGACGGTAACAATACCTGCAATATCCTACTGTAAAGTTTGTAAATCAAATCATAAATCCGACCTTCTCACCAAAACAGTAAACCCCAAGTAAGCGAATATATTGCAGTATCGATCTCTTTTAACCGGTGAGGCAGAAAACAGTCTACGAGCAGACAAACTTCGATAAAACAAAATCCCGCGCAGCGAATCCTAAAATCAGGCTGACTCACTGACGGACTAAGAGGCTCGTATACTTTGCCGCGGTGTGATTTATATGGTTGGGCAAAGGGACGCTAGCTAGGTACAGAGCAGATTTGGAGATGTCTAACTAGCGAGCAAAGTGCAGTAAGGACGAAAGTTAATTTTATATATTTCGAGGTGTAAATAATTTCTAACGCGCGTGTGTTAATTCTGAACGGTCAAAGCAGTTTTGCTCCTTCACATATATAATTACTGGGTACGGTGTGCATTTTACGAATATTCTAATTTTATAACTTGTAGGTCCAATACTCACGAATGATAAGGTTCCTTCCCCTCTTGCGTATTTCCAGGACTCAAATTCAGGCATAAGGTTAATACTACGCCCAGAATTCGGCAATTTTAGGTACCAGGTCCCTGATACTAAGAAGAGATGTGTTAGTTTACTACTGTAGGCGTACGGGTACTAATAGCTATCCTGGCTCCTATCTAGAATTTTAGTCACCCAGGTAGTCCGGGTAACTTCCTATTAGGGCGTTGGCGGGGACACGGTAGATGTTAGTATATCCCTGATAGCCTCAATTTATTTGCGCCTAGCGTAAACTGCCCTACCGCCTGAACGGTACAATCCCAATTCAGGTGAAAACACAGCAACCCCCTAGCCTACAAGTTCTGATGTAATAGACACGGTCGTACTGCAAATAGTCGCACACACACCTGTACTTAGCAAGAGTTAAGCGTACAGTTTGCTGCACCCTAACCAATGTGTATGCCTTGTACCGGTGTGCCTACGTCCTATCTGCGTACTAGTATCTGCTCTCTCTCCCTCTCCCCCCCGTAGGAATATGAAGGTCTACTGCGGTTTTCCCTGAATCAAGACAGTACAGTCCCTATGATGTAATTTTGGGCTTACAGCGTGTCACTACGTCTACCTTTTGATCTTTTGGTCTTACACTTAGGTAGCAAGGATCGAACGCTGTCTAACCTTTCAGGCGATGGGCGAATAACACTAGATGGTATTGCGGGTTGTCTCTCGTCTACATTCCCGTGATGTTCCCGTTCATTGCTGCGGCCCGATCTCTAGCCGGCCATCCTGTCCCTGAGTTTGTTCACCGTAGTGAAACCATATTAAAACAGATAGAAAGGCTGAGAGATGTGACTAGTATTTCTGACTTTATTACAAAACATATAATAACTATTATACAATAAACAATGTAATCTGAAATAAGACAGAAAGTGAATGATGGAAATTGATGTGAAGTGAATAACTAATGAACAAATCGCACCTTTATATACTAAATTTGTGCCGCAATCAATCGAGAAAATTCTCGATTGTTCTATAGATTCTAACAAGGTTTTAAAGATAGCTATTGGTCCAGCTAATATATAACTTGCACGACATTGGTTACAATCAAATAACTACAGCCTTATTGGTACAGACAAATGCAATTAATTTGTAGCGGTTAATTTAAATGAGTTGAAATTCTACACAAAAAATAATTCGCACTTACTAGGATTCGAACTCGATACCTACTACACATATAATTTCCAACGCTCTACCAACTGAGCTACTGAACCACTTGACCGATAGATGCATAATAGATAGAACCAATATAATAATAACGAACCAATCGCACGTTCAATATGCAAAGCCAGGTGGTTTATAGGAATATAATAAACGCAGTACTCGTTTTCATTATAAGCCTCGTTGCGTTCGTCCTGTTTTGTATTTAAATATATTTCTTAAACGCAGGCTAGGACGATCTTTATAATAATAATAACTAGGGATGCGATCAATATGTGAAGCCAGGTGGTTTATATAATAATTTAGTCAACGCAGTACTCGTCTTCATTATATGCCTCGTTGCGCTCGTCGCTTGTCCTGTTTTGTCATAAAATATTTTTCCTAAACGCAGACTGACGATCTTTATACAGTTATAACTATGCGAAGTTTCGAAACTGTGCGAGTAACTGTTGATACATCTATGTGGAGATGTGTGATATGTGGAGATGTGTGATAGCACGCCAACGCATCTTATGCCGATGTAGTAATATGGGTATTGAAATAATATTAAATCAATGTACACTCTTAAAGCTGCAGCAAAAAAATGTAGCTAATTTCCTAGGTTACATATCTCGTCATATAAAATAATAATATTATTTTTAAGAACATTAATTTTACTACTTTGCAAAAATTCAATTAAAAAATAACCAGACATATACATTGTGGAATAAACTATTTCAGAAGCCTACAACAGCCATGCCATGGATTGTATTTATGTTATTATATCTGTCATTTACCTGAGATAGCAATAGTAGTACAGTAGTAGTCGAACGGTTATGCGGCCCGTCCAGCCTATAATAAACACAATTCAGTGATAGTGATAATAATACAACACTTATAGTAGAGTCAATAGGAATTGGAATACAGGAAGGATGTTGGGATGTTGGATTTAAAGAATGCTGTCTGGGCTGGAATAGCAATACTGGTTGCCTATTACAATTCCTCTCTGGTTTAGTCTACAGCCACAACTCCCAGCTAGCTAGCTCCACACCAGCAGAGACTTGACCAATAATGGGAAGGATTAAATTTTTACTCAATAATTGTGCCGTTTAATTACGTTTAGATCAATTAAAGACACATTTATTAAAGCAAATCACTTGAACTAATTAAAAACTATAATAGAATGGCGTATGTGGATTACATCTGTATAATTTTTAAGTATAATTATTTAAATCTTATACTGTAAAACAATTAATTTCCCTTAAAAGGCAGGTTGAAAATGGTGTTTTCACCGTAATCAACTTAATTAACTAATTAACTGCTATTATCTTAGCTTCTCGAAGGCCACACGGAAATTCTACTTGGAAAATTTCTAAACTTTTGCCAAACAACATGTATACCAAGTTTGGATAGATTTCATCAAAGATTGGCCGAGTTATTAACGTTTAAAATTGAACACGACAGAACGACAGGTTGATTAATGGTACCACTACGCTAAGGCTCACTCACTTCGTGGCTCGCCCCACAGGTTGATTGATGGTACCACTACGCTAAGGCTCACTCACTTCGTGGCTCGCCCCACAGGTTGATTAATGGTACCACTACGCTAAGGCTCACTCACTTCGTGGCTCGCCCCACAGGGGCTATAAAGGACCAGTGGATATAAAGACTCGGGGGCGATAAAGACTCAGGGGCGATAAAGACCCAGAGACGATAAGTTCCTAAAAACTCAGAACATGGGGGCGATAAGTTCTCAACAAAAATGCAATTTATAGGGGCGATAAAGTTCCAGGGGCGGGCCTGCTGATAAGGTCCTGCTTCGATTTAAAACCAATTCCCTTTTTATCATTTACAACTTTATTTTAAAACCCACTTAATTAACTGTAATTTCGCACACCACAACGATCTATACCCCACAATAGATAGCACTATCATCAATACATCTTCCACCATTGTTCGACATAACCATTGTATGTCGCCATCTTTTGTTCCACTTTCACACACAGATTGTGATAAATTTCCGAAACATGGATGATGAGGTATCCTGACATATATTAATTTAATTGAATATGAAATGTCCAAAAATAAGTTACTGTATTTATATGTACAAATTTCTCATTTGTTGTAAGCGATAATTCAAATAAGACATGGTTCTTTACAGCTTATCTGAGATCATGTTTGTAAATGAGTATAATAATTCATTTAATGTTCAATAGATACTTCCATCTGTAACATATTTATAAACTCCGAGTAATGTTTCTGGCACTTGCACCCTTTATCGGAGTGCTGCTACAGGTCCATTTTGAATATCCTACAATACGTGGGTTACGCATCAAACTTCCCCCGCGAGTAAGCTTCGCCTGCATCCAATCTGTCCCACCTGTGGCTGTATAGATTGACCCTTTTAGTGGGACAACTATGGCCCTGTAACTAGGACCCCCATCGTTCTGGGATAACGACAGGACCTTCGTCCTGGATTAAGGACCCATATACTTAGCTGCAGGGGTATATGGCTTGGCCAGGCAGATGGTATTCTACTAATGGCTGGTCAGGAGTAGAGTGTTCTCATGTCCACTCTCTCTGAGTGCACTTCACTGCGACCTGCACCTGCCAGCAGGGGTACAGGGCATGGCCAAGCAGATTAGCTACACAGCCAATAATGGTTTTAAAATACCTGAGTGTTTAAAGCTCATCTATCCCATCATAGTAGACATGTACCGTACAACAAGAGTCCCACAAGAAATGAAAACAAATAAGTTGGTGCCAGTTCCCAAGAAGGGCAACCTAACACTCTATGGTTCTTTTCTGGGAATCTCATTGATCTTGATTGCTGCAAAGCTATACAATAGAATTCTATTAAATCGCATCCGGTATCCCATTGACAGACTGCTCCGTGGAAATCAGAATGGGTTCCGTAAAGGTCGTGGGACCATGGAGCCCATTTTGGCACTTAGAAGGATAATTGAAGAGTTATCAAAAAAGAAAGACAGGCATCTGGCTGTTATCTTTGTTGACTTCTTCAAGGCCTTTGATTCAGTCTCTCGCTCACGTATGTTCAGCATACTTTCATTATATGGAATTCCTGATGAAATTATTGCAGCAATCAGATCAGTATACGATGGTTCGACAACATTTGTGTCTACTGTTGACGGTGACACAGAACCATTTGAAGTGTTATGGGGCGTCCTCCAGGGAGACACACTTGCACCATTCTTGTTCATAATTGTTGTTGACTATGTTCTACGCATGTCCTTAAATCATCATAATGATAATGGGGTGATGATAACTCCACCCACTGGCTCCAGAAGTCGAGGAAATTCTGCCAAGTACCTAACTGATCTAGACCTTGCTGATTACTTAGGAGTACTCTCAGAATCACTAGAGGGAGCCTAACGGCTCCTCAGCTCATTAGAACATGCTGCTTCTAGTGTTGGTCTTTTTATTAACTCCAGAAAGACCAAAATTTTGACAGTTAACTTTGAAAGTCCTCAGCAAGTCTCTGATCGGATGAGCATAAGCTCAAAAGATGGTATGCTTGAGCATGTGGATGACTTCTGTTACCTGGGATCATGGATCCGGAAGTCAGATGAGGACCTTCGAATGGGTAAGGGAAAGGCATGGGCAGCCTTGAATAGGCTTTCCAGGATTTGGAACTCACCGAGAATTAATCGGAAACTTAAGGTCCGGTTATTTAGAGCAGCAGTAGTTCCAGTACTCCTCTATGGGAGTCCATGCTGGGCTCTAACTGCTGAGGACACCAAATCTCTGGATGGCACATTCACAAGAATGCTACGCCGGGTTTATTGTGTCAAGTTCAATGCACACATCTCCAACCAGACACTATATAACATTGGAGGTGTCTCATTATGGTTCCCCCAAGCTTGACACTAGAACAAAATCGCTGTACGCGCTTTTGAAGACCTTTAGCAGTTTAACCTGCCAAAATTTATATGTCTTTTGGTTTATAAACAGACTTTAGAAGTTGACAAATATTTAATACCAATAAACACAACATTAGCAGAAGCCAGCCTAGTGCGCGTCCATTCACCCGCTGGATATACCCGGGAGACTGGATTCTGAGGGCTTAGATTATTATTGCAGTGTAAGCTTACTGTATTATTCGATTGATCGTTAATAATTAATTTCTGACTAATATTATTCACTTTCGGGAAATATTAACAGTTCCTTTAGGACGTGGCGCTCTATCTAGGTAAACAGAGATATGACTTATACTAATCACAACGGTAAGTCGGTAAGGCTTATGATTCACGTATGAGGCGCATTCTTTAGGAAATGCTTAGTTATCAGTCACAATCAGGCACACTACCGGTAACACACAATACTGCTCACTAATTTGCCGACCGTCAATGAATTTTATCATATATAAAGAGAGCAGCAACGGACTCATGTAGTGCTTATCAAATAGCATTAAATTCACTACAAACCACAACAATATAAGTCGCAATCGCTATATATAACCCGTCTCTCTAACCTGTAGTGTATCAAGAAAATTGGGAAATTTGGGTTCTTTATAAATGTTCTCCAAATAATAATATTCAACCAAAACACAACAGTAAATAGCATTAAGACGGTAGGTTAAGATGGTAACACTGTTTGACTGGACCGATAACAGTTATACGCTCTATAATCTTAAGCCTACTAATGTTTCTTCTAAAGTCTGAAACGAATTGACTCTAGAGCCGGTGTTCCTGGCCTAGATAGAAGGAACACAACAGTATCACAAAAACAGTAAGACTGAACACTCCTAGTATCATCGGCCGAATATCTCCACATCGACAGAAAAAATCGCTCTGATTGGCTTAAGCTAAACAAAGAACCATGTGTCCAATGGCCGTTTCCATGTCAGCAACCAGCTGTTAGATGTCGCAATCTGAATCATCAAGGCTAAGCTGTGTAAGGGTATTTGGTGCATTGCGGGTTTTTTGCCTTACCATGTCCTCCAAAGCACGTATATAGAAGAATGACTTTTATGTCCGTTAAAACACCTATAACGGTACCTTGCGGGCGAGGGGAACATATATATAGTTAGAGAGCCTTTTAGAGTATTCCAGCGCCTGGGGGGAAACTGGATTGCGAAGCAAAAGGGCCAGTTATATCCCACAGAAGCTTTTACACCGCTCCCAGAAAATGGGATTTGAGTCTATAAAATATACAAAATCACAGTTTCTAATATACGTAAATACTCTAAACAGTTAGTCTTTCTTGCGCGGACGGCGTTTACGCAGTTTTTTAAAGCTAGCCAGAGTCTTTTTCTCTTTGGGGCGAGCCACTTTACAAGGAGGGCTATAACTCCTGGGTGAAGGGTGCAATATGATTGCATCAGAGGGTGTAGGATTATGGTCGGTGTATCCGCCAGTCGAAGTACCGGGTTGATTGACATCAACGTCGGGGGAGAGGGGTCTAACGGCTTTGAGAGCTCGTTTTAAGACAGCCGCTCTTACGGGTCCTTTACGAGTGGTCTGAACGAGAGCCGTGGGTGGACCATAGGCAGTTAGAAACCTCCGGGGTTTAATGGTTCTTTCCAACTCGCGTTCGCAGGCTCGGTATTCATAAGGCCGTCGATATACTTCCTGTAACTCGGGGTGTGAGTTAACAAAGAAGTCTCCATAGTCCGGGTCCTGACGGATATAATTGATTAAGCTATAGGAATGAAGGTCGCTAGGATTAACACTCCTGAGAATTTGCGTACGAACTTGGTTGAAATACATTCTCCGACGCACTTCAGTAGTTCGTAACTCGATATGCGTGATTTCTGTTCGACAGAAGCGAATAGATAAGGATGGAACGCATAAACTCCTTCGTAAGCGCGTCCAGGATAATAACGATGGCGCGAATCACAATGTAAATCAGCGTTCGCTTCCCAAGCTCTGATGTAACGTAGTGTGATCATTTCATCTACGCTTTCCAAATCGTGATTAAAAAGGGCAATCGAAACTGGCGCGTCCCTTTACTTGACCATGGTGCCATTGAGTCATAAATTGAGGGCAAACCACAAAAATGTGCAAGTTATTGAGTCTGCAATACGCGCAATAAATTTCCATCGCCGGTTGTTCGTGGAAATAGGAACAGCGGACGTTTGTGTCCATGGGCGTAACATGGTCTCTCGATGCGCATAACCGACAACGTTGCCGAGAAACATAGTTGGCATGGCGATAATCGTACGCAGTGAGACACTGTGGACCTTGATACCATTCTAGGATGTAATCGTTGTCGCTGTTCCGGGCGCGATAGGCTGAATCTCCTCAGATTCTAGGCATATTGGTTCGTCTTCCCAGTCTGTTACGAATAGAATTTTCGTGATCTATTCTCGGTTTATCGTTACGACTCCGCTGGGTATGATATTTAAATAGAACCATTTCCCTTTCGGTGTCTACATCGTCCGTATCATGTAAATCGATAGGATGGCCGGTAGTTAGGGAGTCCATATACGTACTATTACGATGCGTATAGCGAGCGGTGAATTTTCGATAGTCCAATTCACGCGTAAGTTGCTCTTGGGACATCGGCGGTTCGATATAACGACCATCGTCCTCCGTAATGGTTGGATCGGTTTCACCGCGTATCAAGCTATCCACAAATGCTTGTAAAGGTAGAGTATATCGCTCCCTGATACCAAGATCATCTTCTATCAACTCCGTCATATCTGCTATCTGAGTTTATTAATATCGAAATGAGTTTATGTTTAGGCGAGCGGACGTCGCTGCCTACCTCTCTTTGCCCCCGGACAGTGGGATTCTCAGCGCCGATGTACCGTCGTCGCGGTGTTTACGCCAACATGTAGCAACAGCACGACAACGATAACCGGCACAAGTCACTCCACTGTCCGTCCCAAAGGCTTGAATCCACTTTAGGTTCTTTCTATAGGAGAGTTGGGTTACTTTCACAATTGCGACTAGCTACTGTAAACATACTTTAGCAGTAACATTCACCTATAAACGCACAAATTCCACATAACTGTCACCAATTGTACACATACAGGCCATTTGTCCGTTAGTCAGTGCCTTCCAGAATGTCACGTTATTACTGTGTATCCTTGGATACTAACAGTGTGCTATGTATTCTCTATGCTATGCAATGGGACAAGCTTTCTATTGTTCTTTTAACTTGCTTCTAATTCTAGCGTGGGTGTTGCTATGGTGACATTATGGAAAGCTAGCGGTAGAATTAGGGTAATTCCAATGCATACAGATCTGGAATGCTATTTAATAGTAATTCTTTAATTGTCAATATCCTCTTTATGTATGATTTTATTAATTTTATCGGCTATTGACTATATGTTGGAGATTCTCGCACTCTAATACACTCAATAGGATGAATCTCCGCTCCCATGATCTATTAATTAATGGAATTTTGGGAATGTTATAAATTGCACAAATGACAATTTATGAAATTCATTTAAGATATGAATTTAAATTTATTCCCGTGAATTTTATTATTTGATGGTAAAATTGACACAATTTTATTCCAGAGCATGTCTGGGGACCTAGGATCCTTAATTCTCTAAAATTGTCTTTTAAGAGTATCGGTAAGTGCTACGATATCTTAATTGACTAGAAATTTTAAAGGATCTGAATTTTACAGATTTTAATAAATATTAAATTAATATTTAAGATGGGCACCGATTTATTCCAGAACTTGTCTGGGGACGTTAACCACTGATTCTAGAATTTGTCTTTCAAGTATATCGGTGGGTGCCGCGATATCTTAATCGACTAGAATTACAGATGGTCAAAAGGTTTAACAGATTTATTTGCGTTTTACGCTACTGTTAGAGGGACATCACGCTACTATATGTATTATTTAATATAAGGTAGAAGAGCAATATCGCACGAAGCAATGTCAGTGTGAAGAGGCAAGTCGTTTCCAAGGTCTACCCAGAGCTTGGTTTAGCCGAGACACGAGGATCTGAACTTTGCATTCCTAATACTCTGCCTACCAATAATACTTGAGTATAGTAGTGAGCTTTATTGTACTTTAATAAGTACGGACATTTCATCTTACTGTAGTCGCGTATTTATAATAGGATACGGACAGTAAGGAAAGAGAAAAATAATTATTTCTCGCCGTCGCACTAAATGTATATTATAAGTAATTACGTACGTAATAAACACTAATATATTGCACTAATCTACTAAATAATCACTAAAATAACATTCTACTAAATAAAATTAAAGAAAACGATTATAATAAAATTACATAATAATACATACATAAATATAAAAATACAAACAAATATAAAATGATATAGTCACACGCCCACTCCATATGTTATTACGTTATGGAGTCCCTAGATATTTGTCGGATTAGGGAAGTGGTCGTAGGAAGAGTCTCTTGCCTTCCATAGTTTCCGGACAGTTTTCGGTCTCTTTCCAGTAAACATAAACGACTAGCTGGGCGATTGAGTTGTTGTGTTACTTTCTCCGCTCCCTTGGCCTGTCTAATCTCCGCCGTTGTAAGATGAGGAGGCCATTCTTCTTCTTTTTTACTTAAGAAGTCGGATCCACCTAACCAGCCTGGAGTATCTATCAGTTCTTGAGGAGTTGCTCCTCTGGAAGCAATGTCGGCTGGATTAATCGTCCCAAGGCAATGTCTCCATTGATCTACATTGGAGTTAATATCGTCATTATCTGAGGAGTATGGTGTTCCCTCAGTTGGGTCGTCCACCTCACTGCTCTCCACTTCCCATTCCTTTACTTGGTATACCTGTTGTTGAGGTAATCTCTCTTTGAGAGTTCTACGGGAAGGGCCAGTGAAGTACCAACCTACTCTAGTTCTTACCGCATAGGTTTGTAGTGGCTGCGGTTGAGCAGGCCGTTTCTCCAATGTCTCGAGCGCCTCATGCGCGTTTTGGCCGATGAGTATTTGCACTCCAGGATAATCTGTCTGGAATCGAGGTATCTTAAGATGTTGGATGCTCTCATCCTCGTCCCAATTATAAAGGTCTGCTTGGGTAGTAGCGAAGTTCTTTATAGCCACCATTTTTACCGACCTTATCCCTTGTGCTCCTAATTTATCCTGGGGGGTGGACAACACACCTACATAGTAGTCTGCCGTTAGGGTAGATTTCCAAACCTGCATAATTCCTGACATATTCAATTTAGTCCGGAACTTGGGTTGTCCAGCAAAGATATCTTCGGCTAGTTCTTGATCGATGAATGTTCCTGTGCTGCCGGAGTCAAGGAGGGCGTTCACTATGTAACTTTTGTTAGGACCGTGAACTCTTACCTGCACTACCGGAAATTCTCTGATTCCTACGTTGGAAGTTGGAGGTTTCCAAGATGGTTGTCTGTCAAAGGTAGTTGGGGGGAACTCATTGTCGGTGTCCCTTTCATACGTAAGTGCTCGATACACTGCGGTATTTATTAGGTAACAGGATTCGTTGGCGTCGGAGAATTCGTCAGTATAGAATCCTTCCATCTCAGACTCTTGATCAGTGTCATTTACATCACTGAATTGGACATGTAGTTCGGGCTCACTTACCTGACTCGGGTTGTCTCGTTCGAACTCACTGTGTAACAAGATGTGATGTTTCGCGCCACACTTTGCACACTTTACGTCGGAGTAACAGGTTCGCCGTTGGTGTCCTGATCTGAGGCAATTATAGCATAACCGCTTATTCCACAGGACTGTACGTCTGTCTACAAGGGATTTCTTTAGAAATTCAGCACACGCACTCAAACGGTGGGGCCCGTCGCACAGCGCACATTTTGGTCTGATGTTACTCACCTTACCTTGGGTAACGTTATGCACTCTCGTTCTTTCTTCGGGGTTTCTTCCGTGAATTCTCTTAGGAGACGTAGGAGGAGTTGTTGTTACCTGTTCTCTCCTGTCACTGGTTCGAGACTTGTATTTACTTACGTCTTTATAGGTCTTGTTGTCATAGTAAGATTTTGCTGTGTCTTTCCCGCTGTCCTCTTCCTGAGAAGCTTGGCTTTCGCCGTCGTCAGTATAACACACTGGTATTATCCTTCTCCTAGAAACGGGTTTCTCACTTACCTTATTTTCCGATGTTTTCTCTCTGGACTGCTTTATGAGTTGTAATTTTACTTCACTATCTAAGAAGGACATGAGATCAGCCATGGTAGGGCTTCGTCGTTGTTGCTCATTCATATACAACACTTTCTTGTTCCAGCATGTACATACTCCACCCTTTGGTAAAGTAGAGACTACTGCTCCAATAACCATGGAACTCTGATATTCATGAGACTTACCTAACCAGTCCAATTGTCTACAGATCTCCTGAATCTCATCGGAAAACTCTATAATCCCGCTACTAAGGAAGTTTCGGGGGGCTACTAATTTTGCATACAAATACTTAGCTATGTTATCCTTGTTACCATACCTGATGTTTAATGTATCCCAAACTTGTCTTAATCCTTCTGGATGTCCAATAAACTTTAACGCCATTAACTTGGGAGGTCCTTCCAAGCACTTGATGAGGAACCTAAGTTTCTCTCCGTTAGATAGCACAGAGTTCTGTATGCTGTCTTTGTAATATTCGTTGAAAGGTAACCATTTCATCTCATCTCCATTGAATTTGACGATCTCTCAAACTTTGACCGCTTGGCGGGCTTCTGTTCTAGCCATCTGACGCGTAAAGCTTTCTTGGGCCATCGTGTTATTTAATATCGAATTATCGGTATATAAATTTCTCAGATCATTGTCAGGTCTATAGGGAATATCATTAATAACAGGTCTATAATCACCCTTAATAGGGTTTGCTATAGGAGTTTCTACTTCACTAGCAGTATAGATGCGTGTAGGCTCCACACCTTGCGCATGTAATACTTCAGACCTAACAGGTTGACACAATGTTACAGGGGGTATTGGTATGCCTTTTTGTATATTGACTAATTTGTCGCGTTCCAGTGCGATACTTTGCTGCCCTTCTTGCAATTCTGCCCTACCTTCCCTTACTGTTCCCTTAAGCTGGTGGACAGTCTCCTGCATCTGTCCGAGCAGGAGATTCATCCCCCGCCGTCCCTCCTCTACCCACTCGACCGCCGAAGCGGGAGTCGCCAACATTGTAGCGGGCTGACGCGGGACGACGGGAGACAAATCTTTGATTTCTCTCTCAGCTTCCAGGACAGGGATATTCTCATGGACTGTTCTACCGGGTACAGGCAGTGTAGTACTGTGTAAAGGGAATTTAGAGTTAAGCTCTGGAAGTACAGGGGTCTCTAGCACAGAAGTGACTTTGGGAACGACAGGCCTAATTATTTCAGGCTCATCAACTATTGTAGGGAGTCTTTTGACCTGAATAATTTGGTCTGTAGGTTCTATACTACCTAAGTCTGGGCTAGCTAGTTGTCTTCTAACTGCTGGGGGCAAATCAGGCAATTTGTGACGGTGAGATGTTTTTCTACGCCTGCTTAGACGAGATCTATTTCCTCCACCTTCAGGATCGGTGGTTTCGCTTTCCTCTGATGAGGTGTATCCCTGGCGTTTGGGAGTAGATCGACTCCTCATCTGCATTTGACTAGCAGTTAACTGTTTATTTATGCAATCTTGCGTCTCTTGAAGATTTTCCAACTCCAGTTGTGTGGTCTCTTCAGACGCCCTCTGTTCTGCTTCTGCCACTGCCTTTGCTGCTGCCACAGTCGCTTTTCTTTCTGCTTCGGCTTCTGCCGCCGCTGCCTTTCTTTCTGCTTCTGCTTCTGCCGCCGCTGCCTTTCTTTCTGCTTCTACTTCTGCCGCCGCTGCCTTTCTTTCTGCTTCCACTTCGGCCATTGCCGCTGTTACTGCAGCTGCCTTTCGGTCCTCTATCCTTTTTTTCTTTACTAGTTCTTCTTGGACTCTAGTGAGGCGGAGTTTTTCATCAAACTCAGCTTGGTTAGCAGCTAACATTTCAGCATCGATTGAGTCTAACACACGCTGGGTTCCTTCACTATTAGGGGAAAGTCCAGACAGCCGTCTCCTCAACTCTTCGTCTCCTAGGAAACGCTGATAGTCGGACAGATAAATGTCGATGGCGTCTCTCGTTCGTGGTCTCTCTGCGGTCTCTTCGCCTTCCACTTGAGAAAGGGTGGCATCGGTTGGTTCTTCATAGGTTAGTCTCTCAGACAGCTGGGATTTCCACTGGTCCGTTTCTTGTACTTTACTTTGAGACCTACCCGCTGGAACCAAGTTTTGACAGCAACCTGCAGCGACGTGTCCTGTCTTCTTTTGGAAGTTTCCTCAAAGGCTGATAGGATTAGTCTAATGCGTAGGGTTCTTTCGCGTACTTGATATAGCAGCTCTTCCTGCTCTTGAGGTCCTTGGGGTTGTCGAAACAGTTGTTCTTCCAATCGCTCCAAGGAGCCGAAGAATCCCTGCACATATCCTGCTGCCGACCTCTTCCAAACAGCTGGATCCATTGTATCTTTAGTCACTCCCATCCTGTGTATATCTTCCCAAGTAGCTTCGGACAAATCTAACGGGAGTCCGGGTCCGGGAAAGTTCCATTGTGACTCGACAATAGACATCAATTCTTCCCTGGCGTATCCCGCATAACTATCTTGGGTCGCTCGCTTACTTCTCGCCCAATCGGCTTGATGTTCCTCCACCGCAATCAATATAGTAGTTAGCACTGCGGCAGGAAGGGTGAGAAGGGGATCCGAGTAGGCTGTAGCCGTCATCTGCACTCCGCGTTCGGGGGTCAGCTCTACAGCATCCGAACTACTGGAGCTATCGGATCGCTGGGAACAAGTTTCTTGACTAGGATGTTGCTGCTGTTGGACAGCTGCTTCCTGGTTCCGTTTGACTTGGGCTCGAGTGCCGATGATAGACCTACGGTGTTGGATTAGCTTAGGGTCTGATACTACTACTGGAGGGATGACCTTTCTTTCAGTAGGAGGTGAGCTGAACTCCTTTCTTAATCGCTCCACACTCCTATCTGTGTCACAGATGGTTGTATCGATTAGACTGTCTGATAGGTTTTGCTGGGTGTCAGACATGTTTAGCTATACAGTTGAATGCTTACTGCTATAGTTACAGTTAAAGCAAGTCTAGTAATTCAGTATGACCGTTGGCCTAGTACCGTTAATTTATTACAGTATATTAGAATACCGGTATACACTTATAGTATATATAAGTATTGTAAACTAGGTTTGTCACAGAGTACCGGTATATAATTTTAGCACAAATATATATAAATATATAATAGGCCTATAGTGAATACCGGTATACAGCTTACACTGATAGTATATATAAGTATAATTATGGACTAGAATTAATTACAGAGTACCGGTATGATTTCAGCTCAAATTTATAGAAATAAATATAATAAGCCTATGGTAAATACCGGTATGTCAAATATTTTAGAATAATTGAATTTCTGAATATTTTTAGGGTTACTTGGTCACTTTAACTTACTTTATTACCGTTATTTAAGCAGTAGTCCAACTGATATTGAGACCTAGTTGTTGTATGGCAGGCCTACTATTTATAAATCGTTTGAGTTGATTTATAATAGATATATACCCGTTTAAAATGGGTTTTGTCAATATTTGAAATAAATGTTATTATTTCTGGGGGAGTCACTACACGGAAGCTGTGCGCTCTCAGTGAAGTGCTACCTATGGGACACTAAAACAGATAATTCTAATTTACCTAAGTTACTTAATACTACAAATTACTTACGATACGGGTGAGATTAAATCTCTAATTAAACACAACAAAAATATTACGTACGAAATTTTAGGGTAATTTTACAGGAAGTCTACAAACCAGCCTAACAAAGGGTTAGAATTCTGGTTATTACAACGGACAGGGTACTACGGTATTTGAAAATAATAAGTAGTAGTAAATATATTGCACTGTCCAGATAGGAAAATACCACTGCCTGACGACCTATAACCGTATCGCTATAGGTACTACGTTATGTATCACGGAGTGTTCCTACCTAGAAGTTAATTACCGCGGACTACCAGATCCAGCGTGCCTATTAACCACTTTACAACACAAATATACTGCCTACACACTAATTACCTCGGAAAGCACTGTACACTAAACCCTACATTAGGTACAAGTACTGGTACAACAAATAATCAGTAGTTAAATATACTTGAACAGTTAAAAGAACCACGGCATCTGCTGGAGTGACCGAAGCACAAAGTCACCAGTCTTTTCCTACGCCAAGCAGCCCGTGTAGTACCGGGGTTAATTTAACTATAACGGTATGTGTAACAAGCACAATTACTGTAGGTATAAACTTGGGGACATGAATGTTGCGAATAATCGCATAAACTCTGAATAATAAATATTACGCTACCCGTACAGAATACTCAAACAAATACAAACCAAACGCTGGCAGACTACCACCAAGCCTAAATAAACTACAGTATGTGCAGATTCCAAAATGGTTAGTTAGTATGCGTTCTAACACGGTAGTACGACTTATTCTTTAAGAGGGGATTGACCTTACAGCACTGGCTGCCCCAACTTACTAACTGGCACTTTATCAGACAAACTCTACACACGCAGCAATCTCTTCAGACCTAATAATAGCTTGACAACAATCCAGCCTACAAAATATCTGAGTAATAACTATTACGGTACCTGAACAGACCACACAAACAAACACAGGCCAAAACGCTGGCAGAGTACTGTCAAGCCTAAATAAACTACAGTATGTGCAGATTCCAAAATGGTTAGTTAGTATGCGTTCTAACACGGTAGTACGACTTATTCTTTAAGAGGGGATTGACCTTACAGCTATGGCTGCCCCAACTTACTAACTGGCACTCTATCGGACAAACTCTACACACGCCGTAATCTCTCCAAACCCAACAACAATCCGACAACAGTCCGGCCTACAATTATCTGAACAATCTGAGCAGACTTACACGTCTTCAGCTCAATATTAACTTACTAGGAAATAAAACTGACAGAAATAAGTAAACTATACAAAAGAATGAGGGGTGATCAATCCCTATTCCCCTGGCAGCCCACAATATACAATAGATCACAATCGAAATAATACTAATGTACTTATACTGGAAGTACCGGTTAGGACAGTTGGGCCTACAGACCTACAGAAGTACCGGTTCTGGCAGTTGGACCTACGGACCTACAGCAGTACCGGTTCTGGCAGTTGGGCCTACTGACCTACAGAAGTACCGGTTCAGGTTTACCGGTCGACCGGTACTTTCAACTTTATTGCTTACTGCAATAAAGTCAATAACTGTTATTGTACGCGCTTTTGAAGACCTTTAGCAGTTTAACCTGCCAAAATTTATATGTCTTTTGGTTTATAAATAGACTTTAGAAGTTGACAAATATTTAATACCAATAAACACAACATTAGCAGAAGCCAGCCTAGTGCGCGTCCATTCACCCGCTGGATATACCCGGGAGACTGGATTCTGAGGGCTTAGATTATTATTGCAGTGTAAGCTTACTGTATTATTCGATTGATCGTTAATAAATAGTTTCTGACTAATATTATTCACTTTCGGGAAATATTAACAGTTCCTTTAGGACGTGGCGCTCTATCTAGGTAAACAGAGATATGACTTATACTAATCACAACGGTAAGTCGGTAAGGCTTATGATTCACGTATGAGACGCATTCTTTAGCAAATGCTTAGTTATCAGTCACAATCAGGCACACTACCGGTAACACACAATACTGCTCACTAATTTGCCGACCGTCAATGAATTTTATCATATATAAAGAGAGCAGCAACGGACTCATGTAGTGCTTATCAAATAGCATTAAATTCACTACAAACCACAACAATATAAGTCGCAATCGCTATATATAACCCGTCTCTCTAACCTGTAGTGTATCAAGAAAATTGGGAAATTTGGGTTCTTTATAAATGTTCTCCAAATAATAATATTCAACCAAAACACAACAGTAAATAGCATTAAGACGGTAGGTTAAGATGGTAACACTGTTTGACTGGACCGATAACAGTTATACGCTCTATAATCTTAAGCCTACTAATGTTTCTTCTAAAGTCTGAAACGAATTGACTCTAGAGCCGGTGTTCCTGGCCTAGATAGAAGGAACACAACAGTATCACAAAAACAGTAAGACTGAACACTCCTAGTATCATCGGCCGAATATCTCCACATCGACAGAAAAAATCGCTCTGATTGGCTTAAGCTAAACAAAGAACCATGTGTCCAATGGCCGTTTCCATGTCAGCAACCAGCTGTTAGATGTCGCAATCTGAATCATCAAGGCTAAGCTGTGTAAGGGTATTTGGTGCATTGCGGGTTTTTTGCCTTACCATGTCCTCCAAAGCACGTATATATAAGAATGACTTTTATGTCCGTTAAAACACCTATAACGGTACCTTGCGGGCGAGGGGGACATATATATAGTTAGAGAGCCTTTTAGAGTATTCCAGCGCCTGGGGGGAAACTGGATTGCGAAGCAAAAGGGCCAGTTATATCCCACAGAAGCTTTTACAGGGGTATAATAATTGGGGTCAAAAAATATAAAAAAAATTTTATACCCGTTTCTTGTAGCAAATTTTATGGAGATTTCAAATCTGTAAACAGTTTATTTCTAGCTTGTCTAGTTTTCGAGTTATGGCTCATTATATCGACACGCATCCTGAAAATTATTTGAAAAAAATGACAAAAATTAACAAAATTTCCGGCTTGTTGCACTGAAATCATTGTATTGGCTAATAAGTTATTACAGGTTGGAATGTATTTTAGCGGGAAGTTTAAAACGAGAATTTGCACATTGTTATGTTTTAGTTACTAACTGTATGCTGTATTGGTGTTTCAATCAATGCAATCAGCAGTTTTGACGGACACAGACTATAGAGCGTCCTCCATCTTCGAATCGAAAATTGTACATACATCGTTGACGATATAATTTTTATAATACAGTATGCCACGAATAACTCAACAACGGAAAGCAGGATTTCGAGGAACCAAGAAACAAGATACCGGTACATTGAACCTCGCGCATATGAAATCGATTTCAGTACCGGTACCGGTAGTGCCAAAAGATCGAGAACCGTCATGACCGTCGCTAATAGCATCGAATCTGAATGTCCTACCCTCAGATGGAAAGTTGGAGGGATATAACGTTGTAGCAACGCAAATAATAAAGAAACTGATAATGGAGAAACATGATGATAAGCAATGTGACGGTACAGTAGTGATAAATGAGTCACATCGTGGTTATAGTACCAATTTTGAGGGGAAATGTTCACGTTGTGATTGGCAATATTCTACTTTCACGAGCGACCAAGTTTCTCGAACTGAACCTCGTCCTGGAAGAAAAACAGCGGATGTGAATCTTCGTGCAGTACTGGCTTGGCTTTGTGTTGGTGGGACCCATGGTGATGCAGAGACGTTTTCTAGAATAATGTCACTACCATCTCCTGTTGCGAAGAGAGCCTGGCAATTTCATGTCAACGAAATCTCGAAGGTCACGGAATCACTTGCACGAGGAAATGCAAAAAATTGTGCAATGAAAGAGATTGACAGGGAAATATGTATATCTTTTGACGGTACATGGATGAAAAGAGGCCATCAATCACTTTATGGTGCCGCGTTTATCATATCCGAAAATACAGGACATGTCATTGATTTCGATGTTTGTTCAAAATACTGTAATATTTGTAGCCGCAACAAAGAAGAAGATGGCAATGCTGATCATGAGTGTAATATAAATTATTCAGGGTCCAGTTCAGGTATGGAACCTCATTTAGCTGTTAAACTATTCAATAGATCGCTATCAAATAATGGTGTCATATATCAATCAATGGTATCGGATGGCGACAGCAGCGTTATGAAGAACATATTGGAGTCCGATCCTTACAGAGAGCAGAATGTAACAGTGCAGAAGAAAGAGTGCCTGAACCACGTTGCGAAGCGTCTATATACAGGTCTTTCCAATGCTCGCAAAACTCATAAACTTGGAGGCAAGGGAGGGTTGACTGATAGTCGATGTCACCAATTGCAGTCATATTACCGAAATACGATCGTGAAGAATATAGCAGATGTTGATATAGATAAACTCTCAGAGACTGAAAAATCAGTGCTCATAAGCACGATTCGAAGTGAAATCGTAGCTGCAACACATCACTATTGTGATTATGGAGATAATGTTGAGAAACAACATGAGTTATGCCCTGAAAATAAGTGGTGTAAATTCAAAAACAATGCTATAAGTTACAAAAATGTAACATTTATAAAAGAGGCAAACATGAAGTTTATTTTACCTGTTTATGAACGCCTAACAACGAGCGAAATTCTGGAACGCTGTATCCCTGGCCTCACACAAAATCCGAACGAATCTCTGCATTCACGGCTATGGACTCGTCTATCTAAAGAAACGTTTGTGGGTCTAAGTACACTCATGTTTCATGTTTCGTATACTGTTTTAGTTCACAATCGGGGGTGTTCAGCAGAACAGATAATTTTGAAGAAGCTTGGCCTTGAGGAAGATGATGGTGACCTTGCAGAACGAGCAAAGAAGGTCAACCTAAAACGTAAACAGAAAAGTACTGAACACAAACCATCAAAGAAATGGCAAGCACCCGATCATAAGTCATATAAATCTGGGGCCTTTTAATTAACTTTTTAAATTTCATTTTAAATTTTTAAATTTAATTTTAATTAATGAATATTAATATAGTGCCTAATTTGAATTATTATTTTTTATTGATTTCAGTTTTTTGTTCAAATTTTGTCAAAAAATTCACACCCTTTAACATGTCTTTTATATGAAATAATATGACCTTAAGATTAACATGCGATAATAATACAATTTTTGGAATCTACATAAAATTTGGAACTAGATGAAAAAAATTTTATTAGAATTCACTGAGTTTATCTCATTTAATCGAAATTTCAAAAATTTAACTTCATAATAAAATAAACAAACTTTAACTTTAAACCTGTTTTTCTCCAATTAGCATTTTTCAAACGAAAAATGCTAAGGCTCTGTCAAAAATGGCCCAAATGTGCTGATTTTTTGCATGATCGATGATTGTGGGGTCCTTTACAAAATGCATTGACAAAATTTTGATATTTTTTTAAAAACTCAATTTTTTCGAAAAATTGGGCCAAATTTTTGAAATTTTGGTCATTTTTTGGACCAAAAATGTCCCTTTTGGTGCTTTTTGCTCTTCTCGACAAGATATCCAAATTTTGTCAATGCAAATCGTTTGGGACGTCCTACTGACTTTCTCACGTGAGTTTTGAAGTATTTGGATAATTTGGCTAGAAGCCTTAGCATTTTTTTCATTTTTTGCCTTTTTGGCAAAATTTTGGCGAAAAAATAAAATTTTTGAAAAATTTTGAATTTTTCCAAAATTTTAATTCCTTAGTCACAAAACTCAAAATATGACTCCTAGCAAAAAAATAATTTTAGATGCATCTATAGAGCGTCCAAAATTTATGGTCTATTATTATACCCCCCCCTTAAGCTTGTTAACCAACCAACAACACATACAGTATACTTGCGCAATATATAAAAAAAATCAGCTTTAAACATTTTAAATGCATACATACTATTACTGGCTAGTAAATAATTCACAAGCTCCATAAAAACACCATAGCTACCATAACTACTGTAATAATGTTAACAAAAAAAGGGAAATGTTGTTATTTTCAAAAAAATACTACAGTAGCTAGTAAAAAAACACTACTACTACTACTACTACTAGGTCGAGCGAACTCGGACAGTGGAAATGAGATCCTTCCAGGCTTCCCGATTCTCCATAGTTGTCGCGATTTCGTTTCTCCCAAGTTCAGTATACCTTTCAAGTTGATCTATATATGTTATGGCCGGTCGTCCATGTTCGCGCTTTTAGACCTTTTAGCAGTTAACCTGCCAATTTAAATGTCCTTTTAATTATAAATCGACTTTTGCCCTTACCAATTACCTGGTGTACTGAATTTACATCCGCCGAAGCCAGTCCGTGCGCGGCATATGACCCACTGTGTGGGAGACTGGATTCGGGTCCAGAGAAAGTTATTGAAGTGTAGGCTACTTTGTATCATTCGATTGATCGCTACTATATAATCTCCGACAACTATATTTACTTTCGGGGAAATATTAACAGTTCCTTTGGGATGTGGCGCTTTAAGTATAAAACAGAGTTATGACTTACACTAATCACAACTAGATGGCTACTGAGTTTCGTAAATAGCGCATTCTTTAGGAGATGCTTTATTAACATTCACTCTACTTCACACTAATTTACACTAATTCAAACTAATTTGCTAACCGTTACTGATTTTGATCATATATAAGGAGGATTGCAACGGACACACGTAGGGATTATGAAATAGCATTTAATTCACACAAAAACCACTATAATTTGAGTCGCAGTTGCTACCGGTACACCCTTCTGCTTACCTCAGTAATTAAGAAAGTTGAGGGGTTTACGATTATTTATCGGTGTTCTCCAAATATAACATCCATTAATATAAACAGCAATTAACAACAATATAAAACAGCATTAAGACAGTGCGGTGAACAGAGTCAGTATGTGTTGATGTGATGGTATGAAATATGGTATGATAAGTTATTAGATTTGCGTTCTTATAACTCTAGCCATCAGATGTTCTTGGGCAAAGTCTGAAACGTCTGAACTTAGGACTGAATCCAGAATGGAATAGGATTCTCAGAAAAACTGCCGCATTACGCCCTTTTTCTATAGGGCTCTATTGGCATTGTTCGCGCTTTTAGACCTTTAGCAGTTTAACCTGCCAATTTTAGTTGTCCTCTTGTTTATAAATCGACTTTAGCCTATATCGTTTATTTAGTGTACTGAAGTTACATCAGCCGAAGCCAGTCTGTGCGCGATCATTCACCCACAGTTAAGGGAGACTGGATTCGGATGCCTTGAAAGTTATTGCAATGTAGACCTACTGTATTATTCGATTGATCGTTACTATATAATCTCTGACAATATATTTACTTTCGGGGAAATATTAACAGTTCCTTTAGGACGTGGCGCTTTAAGTATAAAAACAGAGTTATGACTTATACTAATCACAACTACAGTCGGGGTCTCAAAGTGCATCTGTTCTTTGAGATTTTCTCAAAGTTTTTCTAAAAGTGTCTAAAAGTCATTACATTACTCCCAACGGCCGCTTTGAATTCTTGTAGACACTTTTAGTTGGGAATCTCAAAGTGATTTCCTGCTTTTAGGCACTTTTAATTCTTTGAAATCTTTGAGAAATGTCACTTTGAGGTAGTTTGCGGCACTTTTAATTCTTTGAGAAAATAAACTCCGAGGTATTCCTGATTGACAGCTCGTGGTAAGTTAACTGAGAGGCATAGGCATTCTCGGGAACAATATTATGCGGGCAACAAAGTGATACTTGTGTGCTGGCCAGTTGTTGCATAGAAGCTATATTCCCATTAATTTATCAAATTGAGGTTCCTGAGGTCATTACGGGATGGGTTTTAGGTCGCAAGTACAAATTGAATTTACGGCACCCTAAAGTCTTTCTAAAAAACATTCATTCAAATAATACATGAAACATAATTAGTGAAACAAGATTAATGCTTGACAAGATTGATTATTTTAATAACATAATACAATATAATATTAACAATTAATATAAGAGAAACTGCACTGTAGTATCTCTGTGTATATGCAGTTTCATTATAATGACCTAAAGAAGCCCCGTTGGGAGAAAGCTTGTAATAACATTTGTTATTCATTTCATTAGTCACCTCAGGTCAAACCGTACTACCTTAACTGATTAATTAATATGATAACTATGGTGACGAGAGCGCGAGAATTTCTTCTTAAAAACGAAGAAAGTCTTTCAACTTTCAAGTACGATAGAACGGCTACACTCTTGTGTTGTTTTAACTTAATAGAGATATTAAAATATCCCCTGCCGCTGGCGTTTATATTTGAGCATATTTTAAATGTTTGCCTGATATTCAATTGATGTGTACCGCCTTCTGACAAAGCGGCACCCAGTTTAAGCTATCAATCACAGCTAGCGAGTGGCGACCTACGGACGGTGACCTTCCAACAAACAGGTGCAGAGCCGGAAAGAACTGTCGGAGGCTTTGCTTTGCTTGGTGTACCATTTGATTACATAATAGATTTTGGCAGACTTGGCGGTCGCTCTGACCATATGCATTGCGCACCAACAATGCCTAAAACATCTATGGGAACAGCCAATTAGTGCGCTTGAATCATTTATCTTTATTCCTGCCTCTATCGTTATTCTTTACTTTGTATAACACAATTTACAGTGCGGCAAAGTATGGCTGGTTGACCATTGAAATGCATTGGTAAAGGTATTCGGCGTTCACGTGGGCTAAACAAATTTAAACAGTACAGTTTTAGCACTATACATTAATATAGATAGGGCAACAGACAAACTGTCTATGACACAAACACCAACACATTCCGATAGCCCGCAATTATGGCGTCTCTAAAGAGTCCAAATATAAATTAATAAAATCCTCTATGAAACAATAAAAATACCTACAAAAAATACTGCTGTATTAAATATTAGTTACTGCAGTAACATATAATAATTACTGCAGTAACAAATATTTATTACTGCAGTAATAAATATTTATTACTGCAGTAACAAATATTTATTACTGCGGCAGTAACAAATATTTATTACTGCAATAATCAATATTAATAAATGAATAAATAATTGAATAAACATTTATACTGCAGTAACAAATTATTTGTTACTGCAGAAAAAGACAATTTTTTATTACTGCAGTAAGTTTAGTACTTCTAAAAACAGTTTAATTCTTACTTTCAGTAACAAATATTTATTACTGCAGTATTTTTTGGAGGCATCTTTATTGTTTCATAGAGGTTTTATTACTTATATTTTACCCTATAGTCAAAGTCAATATACCCCATACCATAGCCAGTTTCAGGCAGAACTGTATGAAATGACTGACAGTACTACTTTGAAATCTTTGAGGACACTTTGTCATTTTCTTGGACCACTTTTAGAAATTTGAGACACTTTTAGTTCTTTGAGAAAATCTCAAAGAACAGATGCACTTTGAGACCCCGACTGTAGATGGCCACAGAGTTTCGTAAATAGCGCATTCTTTAGGAGATGCTTTATTATCTTTCACACTACTTCACACGACTTCACACTACTTCACACTACTGCGCACTAATCTGCCGACCATCACTGAATTTGATCATATATAAGGAGGATTGCAACTGACACAAGTAGGGATTATGAAATAGCATTTAATTCACACAAAAACCACTATTATTTAAGTCGCAATTGCTACCGGTAAGCTGTTCCTCTTACCTTCAGTAATCAAGAAGATTGGGGGTTTTATGATTATTTATCGGTATTCTCCAAATATATCAGCAATATACATCAATATAACAACAATTAACAACAGACCGTAAACAGAAGTAAAATAATGCGGTGAGCAGTCAGTATGTGTTACGTAATGAAAGACCGTAATGTTACGAGAGTAATGCATCGAGATAATAAATTTACGTTCTTATAATCGAAGCCATCTAATGTTTAGGCCAAAGTCTGAAACTTTCAAAACAGAAGTACAGAAGATTCCAAGCCGGTTCTGAGGCTCAGAAAGGTAAACAAAGACCGTAATGCATTGCGCGGGTTTCCATAGGCCTCTGTAAGACATAAAGTGAAATCGCTCTGATTGGCTGAGCAGAACAAAGAAAAGTTTCACGTCCACAGAGAATCAGCTGATAGATTTCGTCATCGGGGCTCTGATTCCTTCCCGTCACGGAGTTGAATACATTTAGGGCTATTTTAGAGTATTCTGCGCATTGCGGCAAAAATGACTTGTTATGTCCGCAAAAGCACCTACACTGCGCATTGCGGGAAAAATAACTTGTTATGTCCGCAAAAGCTTTTACACCACTCCCAGAAAATGGGATTTAAGTCTATAAAATATAAAAAATCACAGTTTCTAAAATATAAAAATACTCTAAACTATTAGTCCTTCTTACGTGAACGGCGTTTACAAAGTTTTTTAAGGCTAGCAAGAGTCCTTTTCTCCTTGAGGCGAGCCACTTTACTAGGAGGGCTATATCTCCTGGGTGAGGGGTGCAATACAATTGCATCGGAAGGTTTCAGGTTGCGGTCGGTGTATCCGCCGGTTGAGGTACCTGGTTGATCGATATCAACCTCAGTGGAACGAGGTCGAACAACCTTTAGAGCGCGTTTCAGGACAGCAGCTCTTACTGGTCCCTGACGGGTCGTTTGCACGAGAGCGGTAGGCGGACCGTGAGTAGTGAGAAATTTCCTAGGTTTGATGGTTCTTTCCAACTCGCGTTCTCGGGCTCTATATTCATAGGGTCGTCTATGAACTTCTTGTAGTTCAAGTTGCGAGTTTATGAACAAGTCACCGCGGGATTTATCAATGGTAGAAACTTTAAACTGTATGTAGGATCTTCTGGTTTCACCATATAATATTGAGTTAAATTGACATAATAGGGATGGTCTTTGATCCCATAAAATGAGTTTGGTAAAGGTCTAGCGTGTAGGTTGACCTCATGGAGTAGTGGAGTAGATGGTGTTCCCCCTGAGGTCTTTAAAATACCTGAGTGTTTAAAGCTCATCTATCCCATCATAGTAGACATGTACCGTACAACAAGAGTCCCACAAGAAATGAAAACAAATAAGTTGGTGCCAGTTCCCAAGAAGGGCAACCTAACACTCTATGGTTCTTTTCGGGGAATCTCATTGATCTCGATTGCTGCAAAACTATACAATAGAATTCTATTAAATCGCATCAGGGATCCCATTGAGAGACTGCTACGTGGAAATCAGAATGGGTTCCGTAAAGGTCGTGGGACCATGGAGCCCATTTTGGCACTTAGAAGGATAATTGAAGAGTTATCAAAAAAGAAAGACAGGCATCTGGCTGTTATCTTTGTTGACTTCTTCAAGGCCTTTGATTCAGTCTCTCGCTCACGTATGTTCAGCATACTTTCATTATATGGGATTCCTGATGAAATTATTGCAGCAATCAGATCAGTATACGATGGTTCGACAACATTTGTGTCTACTGTTGACGGTGACACAGAACCATTTGAAGTGTTATGGGGCGTCCTCCAAGGAGACACACTTGCACCATTCTTGTTCATTATTGTGGTTGACTATGTTCTACGCATGTCCTTAGATCATCATAATGATGATGGGGTGATGATAACTCCACCTACTGGCTCCAGAAGTCGAGGAAATCCTGCCAAGTACCTAACTGATCTAGACTTTGCTGATGACTTAGGAGTACTCTCAGAATCATTAGAGGGAGCCCAGCGGCTCCTCAGCTCATTAGAACATGCTGCTTCTAGTGTTGGTCTTTTTATTAACTCCAGAAAGACCAAAATTCTGACAGTTAACTTTGAAAGTCCTCAGCAAGTCTCTGATCGGATGAGCATAAGCTCAAAGGATGGTATGCTTGAGCATGTGGACGACTTCTGTTACCTGGGATCATGGATCCGGAAGTCAGGTGAGGACCTTCGAATACGTAAGGGAAAGGCATGGGCAGCCTTGAATAGGCTTTCCAGGATTTGGAAGTCACCTAGAATTAATCGGAAACTTAAGGTCCGATTATTTAGAGCAGCAGTAGTTCCAGTACTCCTCTACGGGAGTCCATGCTGGGCTCTAACTGCTGAGGACACCAAATCTCTGGATGGCACATTCACAAGAATGCTACGCCGGGTACATTGTGTCAAGTACAATGCACACATCTCCAACCAGACACTATATAACATTGGAGGTGTCTCATTGGTTCCCCCAAGCTTGACACTAGAACAAAATCGCCTCCGCTTTGCAGGACATTGCTTTCGCCGTGAGGACCAGCCAGTGCATAATCTTGTACTTTGGCAGCCTCATGGAGTGAATAAGCATGGTGGACAGCCCATGACTTTCTTGAGACGCATCTTAAAGGACACTGGCCTTAAAGATGCGGATGATCTAGCAAATGTCATGGGTGATAGGGAGTTGTGGCGGTGCAATTTTGTTGACAAGCCGGCACAGCATTCTTAAAAATGCAGCTGCAATGCAGCATGCCGATCCTAGTAGTAGTAGTTGACCTCATGTACCATACGACGGACAAGATCCGCTCGATTGACCGGAGGTTCAACGAGTATACCGTCGACACGAGCAGCCTCGATTGGTGGACGTTGTAACATAGGAGCATCAGCGATAAGATCTCTAGATCTTAGGTTGATATCAACTGGTTGGGGTTGTACCGTGGCGAAGAGTTTGTCTCCGAAATGGGGAACCATCGATGGATGAATGATGGTTTTTGAATAGAGATCAGTCATACGGATTTCAGCTTCTGGCTGGGCTAAAGCTCCTTCTTCTCTCTCGTCCATTTCGATATGCTTCTCCTCGAGCTGATTTTCCTCCGCTTGTCGTTGGAAGCGTTCGTCCAAAAACTCTTGCAGAGAATAGGTTCGTCCAAGTTCGATGTCTTCCTCGAGATTCTGGATTTCCCGATCGAACTGAGGTAAAGCTAATTCTTTTACCGCTTGGACTTGCTGCTGCAATTTACGTTTATCTAAACAATCGTAAGTTCCTTTTCCGATCTTTTGCCGAATAGCGTCTAACGCGTTTCGTACAACGCTCTCCTCCACCTCGGTGACGGGTTGTATCGGGTTTAAACCGGGACGATTATACGGGTTGAACGGCGATATTAAATGTCCGCGTCCCAATCCGGCTAGGTAGGATGGGCGAATATCTAGAGAGCCCACTACCGGAGTGCCACCGATTAATTGTTCGGGTAACACTAGATCTTTGAACAGTGAGTACAGTTCAGGAGAATCCGTTATACTATTAGGATCAAGAGTTGGAGGTCTCACCAGGGAATGAGGAGGTCTGACCGAGTATTCCGGAACTCTGATCATCGCTTTATGTAAGCATCATTTGAGTCGAGCGAGCGTAGATGATACATCGAACAAGTTTCGCTCGAAACTCCCGTAAGTACAGCGAGTAAAACTGTGTTTAGAGCAACGTCTCCGTGGATGTTTATGTCTTTCCGTTTGTTGGTTGGGTCTAGGGCATTCATTGCAATAATACCAAAGACGCACGTCTTGTAGGGGAAACGCGGGTGATCTTTCTCCGGTTTTACAATATTCCTCCATCTGTTCGAAGCTATCCGGTACAACAGGTAGCGGTCGATCGGCGGTAAGATACATCATAGTGAAATAGAGTCGTTTGAGTTCTATCATAGGGTTATGATGTATACCTTGAGGATTTCGAGTTTCTAGATTTTGTTGACTGGCTACATTGAGATATGTTTCTCTCAAGAATTCCAAATATTCGTTGAATTCACTGCGTTTATCCGGCTCTTCAATGTCTTCTCTTTCGAGTCGGTTTCGAATTGAATTTTCATGTTCGATTCTCAGTTTATCGTTCCGACTCCGCTGGGTATGATATTTAAATAGGACCATTTCCCTTTTGGTGTCTACCTCGTCCGTATCGTGTAAATCGATAGGATGACCAGTAGTTAAGAAGTCCATATACGTACCATTACGATGCATATAGCGAGTGGTGAATTTTCTATAGTCCAATTCACGCTTCAGCTTTTCCTTTGACATTGGCGGTTTGATATAACAGCCATCGTCTTCCGTCGTGTGTTGACTCGCGTCGCCGCTTATCAAACTATCAACAAACGTTTGCAATGGTAGGGTATATCGCTCCCTGATACCAAGATCATCTTCTATCAACTCAGTCATAGCTGCTGTATGAGTTTATCGATATTATAGCTAATAAGGCTAGCGGGCAGTGCTGCCTTCACCCCTCCTTTGCCCCCGGACAGCCCTGAGATCCTCAGTGCTGATGTACTGCTGTCGCTGTGCCCCTCGCCAACGTGGTAGCCACACAATGACAACAATAACCAGCGCGAGTCACTCCACTGTCCGTCCCAAGGGCTCGAATACACCAGAGGCACCTGATACAGATGTAGGGTAACTTTCACAATTGCGACTCGCTACTGTAAACACACTTGTAAAAGCTTCTGTGGGATATAACTGGCCCCTTTGCTTCGCAATCCAGTTTCCCCCAGGCGCTGGAATACTCTAAAAAAGGTTCTCTGACTGTATATATATTCCCCTCGCCCGCAAGGTACCTTTACAGGTGTTTTAACGGACATAAAAGTAATTCTGCTATATACGTGTTTTGGCGGACATGGTAAGGCAAAAAACCTGTAATGCATTAATTACCTTTCACAGCTTAGCCGTGATGATTCATATTACGACATCTAACAGCTGGATGCTGACATGGAAACAGCCATTGGATGTACGGTTCTTTGTTTGGCTTGAGCCAATCAGAGCGATTTTTCCTGTCGACGTGTAGCTTTTAGTCGATCATAAGGAGAGTGTTCAGTCTTACTGTTTTTACTTGATACTTTGTTGTTATTGCTGTCTAAGCCAGAAACACCGGCTTTTTGGGAAGAACTCTAGTAAACTGCTTAGATTATAGAAAGTATAACTGTTAACGGCGGCAGTGTTACCTCACTTAATTTAATTGCACTAATCATATTGTTTGTACTGCTATTTACCGTCAGTTATTAATTGTACCTATTTGTTGATGGAAATATTGCTCTTTGGATAATACGGATAAATCACCCAAATTCCCAATTTTCTTGATACACTACAGGTTAGAGAGACCGGCTATCCATAACAATTGCGATTTATATTAATGTGGTGTGTATTGAATCCAATGTTATTTAGCAGACCCTACGTGAGTCAATTGCTGCTCTCTTTATGTGTGATCAAATATACTGACGGTCGGCAGAATAGTGTGCATGATTGTGAGTGTGATGTGACTGGTAACAAAGCATTTCCTAAAGAATGCGACTTATACTTTAATCATAAGCCTTATCGTTGCGTTTAGTATAAGTCCTAGCTCTGTTTAAATAGATAGAGCGCCACGTCCCAAAGGAACTGTTAATATTTCCCGAAAGTTAATAATATCTGTCAGAAATTAATTATTAGTGATCTATCGAATAATACAATAGGTTTACACTGCAACCTTACACTGCAATAATAAAATCTAAGCATCCGAATTCAGCCTCCCGGGTGTAGATCCATCGGGTGAATGATCGCGCATGGGCTGGCTTCGGCTAATGTTTTGTTTATTAGCATAAAATATTGTCGTATGCTAAAGGTGTGTTAATTAACTAAAAGACATATAAATTTTGGCAGGTTAAACTGCTAAAGGTCTTCAAAAGCGCGAACAGTAACAGTTACTTGTATTGCAGTGTAAGCATTAAATACAGTTTAATACTGTTCTGTCGAACAGTAACAGTTTATAATCTTATTGCAGTAGGCAATAAGGTTGCAAAATACCGTAGTGACTGGTAAAACTGAACCGGTGCTTCTGTAGGTCAGTAGGCCTAACTGTCATCACCGGTACCGGTACTGCTGTACAAGTACATTTAGTATTATTCGATTTTGATTATTGTATACCGGTAGGTCTCGATATTAAATCGGGGACGCCTGGTTTTTATTGGGATTTTACTTAGGTCTATTTCTGTCAGTTTTATTTACTAGTAGGCTAATATTGAGCAGAAGGCGTGTGACCCTGCTCAGATTGTTCAGATAATTGTAGGCTGGGCTGCTGTCTGACTGTTGTTGAGTTTGGAGAGATTACGGCGTGTGTAGAGTTTGTCTGATAAAGTGCCGTTAGTAAGTTGGGGCAGCCATATGCTGAAGGTCAATCCCCTCTTAAAGAATAAGTCGTACTACCGTGTTAGAACGCATACTAACTAACAGTTTCAGAGTCTGCATATACTGTAGTTTATTTAGGCTTGATCGTAGTCTGTCAGTGTTTTAGCCTGTGTTTGTTTGTGTGGTCTGTTCAGGTACCGTAATAGTTATTACTCAAATATTTGTAGGCTGGATTGTTGTCTAGCTATTTTTAGGTCTGAAGGGATTGCTGCGTGTGTAGAGTTGGTCTGATCAAGTGCCGTTAGTAAGTTGGGGCAGCCATATGCTGTAAGGACAATCCCCTCTTAAAGAGTAAGTCGTACTACCGTGTTAGCACGCATACTAACTAACAGTTTCAGAATCTGCACATACTGTAGTTTGTTTAGGCTTGATAGTAGTTTGCCAGCGTTTGGTTTGTATTTTGTTTGAGTATTCTGTACGGGTAGCGTAATATTTATTATTCAGAGTTTATGCGATTATTCGCAACATTCATGTCCCCAAGTTTATTCCTACAGTAATTGTGCTTGTTATACATACCGTTATAGTTAAACTAACTCCGGTACTACATCAGGGCTGCTTGGCGTAGGTAAAGACTGACGACTTGGTGCTTCGGTCACTCCAGCAGATGCCGTGGTTCTTTTAACTGTTCAAGTATATTTAACTACTGATTATTTGTTATACCGGTACTTGTACCTAATTTAGGGTTTAGAGTACAGTGCTTTCCGAAGTAATTAGTGTAGGCAGTATATTTGTGTTGTAAAGTGGTTGATAGGCACATTCGTTAGCTCTATTAGCTTCTGGGTAGGAACAATCCGTGATACATAACGTAGTACCTATAGCGATACGGTTATAGGTCGTCAGGCGGTGGTATTTTCCTATCTGGACAGTACAATATATTTACTACTACTTATTATTTAAATACCGTAGTACCCTGTCCTTTGTAATAACCAGAAATCTAACCCTTTGTTGGACTGGTTTGTAGACTTCCTGTAAAATTACCCTAAAAATTTCGTACGTAATATTTTGTTGTGTTTAATTAGAGAATTAATCTCACCCGTATCGTAAGTAATTTGTAGTATTAAGTAACTTAGGTAAATTAGAATTATCAGTTTTAGTGTCAAATAAATAGCACTTCACTGAGAGGCGTTCAGCTTCTGTGTAGTGACTCCCCCAGAAATAATAACATTTATTTCAAATATTGACAAAAACCCATTTTAAACGGGTATATAAATATTATAAATCAACTCAAACGATTTATAAATAGTAGGCCTGCCATACAACAACTAGGTCTCAATATCAGTTGGACTACTGCTTAAATAACGGTAATAAAGTAAGTTAAAGTAACCAAGTAACCCTAAAATATTCAGAAATTCAATTATTCTAAAATAATTGACATACCAGTATTTACCATAGGCTTATTATATTTATTTCTATAAATTTGAGCTGAAATCATACCGGTACTCTGTAATTAATTCTAGTCCATAATTATACTTATATATACTATCAGTGTAAGCTGTATACCGGTATTCACGATAGGCTTATTATATATTTATATATATTTGTGCTAAAATTATATACCGGTACTCTGTGACAAATCTAGTCTGTAATAATACTTATATATATATTATAAGCATACCGGTATTCTAATATATTATATATATATCACGCTACACTGAGTAGCAGTATCGGTAATTAATTACTAGGCTAACAGTGATACTGAATTACTAGACTTGCTTTAACTGTAATATAGCAGTAGGCATTCAACTGTACAATCAAACATGGCTGACACAAGGCAAACTCTGTCAGATAGTCTCCTAGAAACAACAGCCTGTTTCTCAGATCAAAGTGTAGAGAATCCCAGACCGAGGTCTGAAACCCCTCATACTGTAAGAAGGGCAACCCCTGCAGTGGTTGTGACAGAACCTAGGTTGGTAGAAAAGATTTCGCAATTTGCGAAGTTAGTGAAGCGCCGTTGGTCTGCCATAGGCACTCGGGCCCAAGTCAAGCGGGATCAAGAAGAAGCTATAAAACAGCAGCAACCTCCTAGCCAAGAACCTGGTTCTCAGCGGTCCGATAGCTCCAGTAGTTCGGATACTGTTGAGCGGACGCCAGAACGCGGAGCGAAGATGGCGGATACGGTTTATGATGGGCGGCCAGCCTGTGGGGAATCAATCGACGCCACTTCTTCTCAAGTGGAAAGTGAGGTGGAAAGCGAAGTGGAAAGTGAGGTGGAAAGCGAAGTGGAAAGCGAGGTGGAAAGCGAAGTGGAAAGCGAATTAACATCAGCAGAGAAGCCGCGAACTAGAGACGCTATCGACATTTATTTGTCCGACTATCAGCGATTCCTAGGAGACGAAGAGTTGAGGAGACGGCTGTCTGGACTTTCCCCTAATAGTGAAGGAACCAAGCTTGTGTTGGACGCAATCGATGCCGAAATGTTAGCTGCAAACCAAGCTGAATGTGATGAAAAACTCCGCCTCATTAGAGTCCGAGAAGAACAAATAAAGAAAAGAAGGATAGAGGAACAAAAGGCGGCAGCTATGGCAGAAGTAGAAGCAGAAAGAAAGGCAGCAGCGGCAGAAGCAGAAGCAAAAAGAAAGGCAGCGGCGGCAGAAGCAAAGGCGGAAAGGGCAGTGGCCGAAGCAGAACGGAGAGCCGCTGAGCAGACTACCCAACTGGAGTTGGAAAATCTGCAAGAGACACAAGACAGTATAAATAAACAGTTTACTGCTAATCAAATGCAGATGATGAGAAAAGCTACTCCCAAGCGCCAAGGATACACATCATCGGAGGAAGGCGAGACCACCGATCCTGAAGGCGGAGGAAATAGATCTCGTCTAAGCAGGCGTAGAAAAACATCTCACCGTCATAAACTGCCTGATTTGCCCCCAGCTGTTAAAAGACAGCTAACTAGCACAGATTTAGGTAGTGCAGAACCCATAGAACAATTTATCCAGGTCAAAAGACTCCCTACTATAGTCGATGAACCTGAAATAATTAGGCCTGTAGTTCCCAAAGTCACTCCTGTGCTAGAGACCCCTACACTTCCAGAGCTTAACTCTAAATTCCCTTTACATAGCACTACACTGCCTGTACCCGGTGGAACAGTCCATGCAAATACCCCTGTCCAGATAGCAGAGAGAGAAATCAATAATTTGTCTCCCGTCGTCCCGCGTCAGCCCGCTACTATGTTGGCGACTCCCGCTTCGGCGGTTGAGTGGGTGGAAGAGGGACGGCGGGGGATGAATCTCCTGCTGGGACAGATGCAGGAGACTGTCCACCAACTTAAGGGAACAGTGAGGGAAGGTAGAGCAGAGTTGCAAGAAGTGCAGCAAAGTATCGCGCTAGAACGCGACAAATTAGTCAATATACAAAAAGGCATACCAATACCTCCTGTAACATTGTGTCAACCTGTTAGGTCTGAAGTACTACATGCGCAAGGTGTGGAGCCTACACGCATCTATACTGCTAGTGAAGTTGAAACTCCTATAGCAAACCCTATTAAGGGTGATTATAAACCTGTTATTAATGATATTCCCTATAGACCTGATAATGATCCGAGAAATTTATATACCGATAATTCGATATTAAATAACACGATGGTCCAAGAAAGCTTTACGCGTCAGATGGCTAGAACAGAAGCCCGCCAAGCGGTCAAAGTGGGAGAGATCGTCAAATTCAATGGAGACGAAATGAAATGGTTACCTTTCAACGAATATTACAAAGACAGCATACAGAACTCTGTGCTATCTAACGGAGAGAAACTTAGGTTCCTCATCAAGTGCTTGGAAGGACCTCCCAAGTTAATGGCGTTAAAGTTTATTGGACATCCAGATGGATTAAGACAAGTTTGGGATACACTAAACATCAGGTATGGTAACAAGGATAACATAGCTAAGTATTTGTATGCAAAATTAGTAGCCCCCCGACACTTCCTTAGTAGCGGGATTATAGAGTTTTCCGATGAAATTCAAGAGATCTGTAGACAACTGGACTGGTTAGGTAAGTCGCATGAATATCAGAGTTCCATGGTTATTGGAGCCGTAGTCTCTACTTTACCAAAGGGTGGAGTATGTACACGCTGGGACAAGAAAGTGTTGTACATGAATGAACAACAACGACGAAGTCCTACCATGGCTGATCTCATGTCTTTCTTAGATAGTGAAGTAAAATTACAACTCATAAGGCAGGCCAGAGAGAAAACATCGGAAAATAAGGTAAGTGAGAAACCCGATTCTAGGAGAAGGATAATACCAGTGTGTTATACTGACGACGGCGAAAGCCAAGCTTCTCAAGAAGAGGACAGCGGGAAAGACACAGCAAAATCTTACTATGACAACAAGACCTATAAAGACGTAAGTAAATACAAGTCTCGAACCAGTGACAGGAGAGAACAGGTAACAACAACTCCTCCTACGTCTCCTAAGAGAATCCGCGGAAGAAAGCCCGAAGAAAGAACGAGAGTGCAGAACGTTAACCAAGTTAAGGTGAGTAACATCAAACCAAAATGTGCGCTGTGCAACGGGCCCCACCGTTTGAGTGCGTGTGCAGAATTCCTAAAGAAATCCCTGGCAGATAGACGTGGAGTCCTGTGGGATAAGCGGTTATGTTATAACTGTCTCAGACGCGGACACCAGCGGCGAACCTGTTACTCTGACGCAAGGTGTGCTAAGTGCGGCGCGAAACATCATAGCTTGTTGCACACGGAATTCGAACGAAACAGCCCGAGTCAGGTAAGTGAGCCCAAATCACATGTCCAATTCAGTGATGTGAACGACACTGACCAAAGTTCTGAGTGGGAAGGATTCTATACGGACGAATTCTCCGATGCCAACGAATCCTGTTATCTAATAAATACCGCAGTGTATCGAGCACTTACTTACGAAAAGGACATCAACGATGAGTTTCCCCCAACTACTTTCGCCAAACAACCATCTTGGAAAGTTCCAGCTTCCAACGTAGGAATCAGAGAATTTCCTGTAGTTCAAGTAAGAGTTCACGGTCTTAACAAAAGCTACATAGTGAACGCCCTCCTTGACTCCGGCAGCACAGGAACATTCATCAATCAAGAACTAGCCGAAGATATCTTTGCTGGACAACCCAAGTTCCGGACTAAATTGAATATGTCAGGAATTATGCAGGTTTGGAAATCTACCCTAACGGCAGATTACTATGTAGGTGTGTTGTCCACCCCCCAGGATAAGTTAGGAACACAAGGTATAAGGTCAGTAAAAATGGTGGCCATAAAGAACTTTGCTACTACTCAAGCAGAACCTTATAACTGGGACGAGGACGAGTGCATCCAACATCTTGAGATACCTCGATTCCAAACCGATTATCCTGGAGTGCAAATCCTCATCGGCCAAAACGCGCATGAGGCGCTCGAGACATTGGAGAAACGGCCTGCTCAACCGCAGCCATTACAAACTTATGCGGTAAGAACTAGAGTAGGTTGGTACTTCACTGGCCCTTCCCGTAGAACTCTCAAAGAGAGATTACCTCAACAACAGGTATACCAAGTAAAGGGGGAAGTGGAGAGCAGTGATGTGGACGATCCAACTGAGGGAACACCATACTCCTCAGATAATGACGATATTAACTCCAATGAAGATCAATGGAGACATCGCCCCGAGATGATTAATCTAGCCGACACCGCTTCCAGAGGAGCGACTCCTCAAGAACGGATAGATACTCCCGGCTGGTTAGGTGGACCCGACTCCCTAAGTAAAGAAGAAGATGAATGGCCTCCTCATCTTACCACGGCGGAGAGTAGACAGGCCAAGGGAGCGGAGAAAGTAACACGACAACCCAATCACCCAGCTGGTCGTTTATGTTTACTGGAAAGAGACCAAAAACTGTCCGGAAACTATGGAAGGCAAGATACTCTTCCTACGACCACTTCCCTAATCCGACAAATATCTAGGGACTCCATAACGTAATAACATATGGAGTGGGTGTGTGACTATATCATTTTATATTTGTTTTTATTTTATATTTATGTATGTATTATTATGTAATATTATTATAATCGTTTTCTTTAATTTTATTTGGTAGAATGTTATTTTAGGGATTATTTAGTAGATTAGTGCAATATATTAGTGTTTATTACGTACGTAATTATTTATAATATATATTTAGTGCGACGGCGAGAAATAATTATTTTTTCTCTTTCCTTACTGTCCGTATCATATTATAAATACGTGACTACAGTAAGATGAAATGTCCGTACTTATTAAAGTACAATAAAGCTCCTACTATATTTAAGTATTATTGGTAGGCAGAGTATTAGGAATGCAAAGTTCAGATCCTCGTGTCTCGGCTAAACCAAGCTCTGGGTAGACCTTGGAAACGACTTGCCTCTTCACACTGACATTGCTTCGTGCGATATTGCTCTTCTACCTTATAACAAATAATACATATAGTAGCGTGATGTCCCTCTAACAGTAGCGTAAATCGCAAATAAATCTGTTAAACTTTTTGACCATCTGTAATTCTAGTCGATTAAGATATCGTGGCACCCACCGATATACTTGAAAGACAAATTCTAGAATCAGTGGTTAACGTCCCCAGACAAGTTCTGGAATAAATCGGTGCCCATCCTAAATATTAATTTAATATTTTGTTAAAATCTGTAAAATCCCGATCCTTTAAAATTTCTAGTCAATTAAGATATCGCAGTATTTACCGATATTCTTAGAAGGACTATTTTATAGAATTAAGGATCCTAAGTCCCCAGATATGCTCTGGAATAAAATTTATGTCAATTTAATATCAAATAATAAAATTCACGGGAATAAATTTAAATTCATATTCAAATGAATTTCATAAATTGTCATTTTGTACAATTTATAACATTCCCAAAATTCCAGTAATTAATAGATCATGGGAGCGGAGATTCATATTGAGTGTACTAGAGTGTGAGAATCTCCAACATATAGTCAATAGCCGATAAAATTTATAAAATCAGGCATAAAGAGAAGATTGACAATTAAAGAATTACTATTAAATAACATCCCAGATCTGTATACATGAGAATTGACCTAATTCTACCGCTAGTTTTCCTTAATGTCACCATGGCAACACCCACGCTAGAATTAGAAGCAAGTTAAAGGAACAATAAAAAGTTTAACCCATTGCGTAGCATAAGAGAATACATAGCGCACTATTAGTATCCAAGGATACATAGTAATAACGTGACATTCTGGAAGACAATGACTAACGGACCAAATGGCTTGCATGTGTGCAGTAAGTAATGATTGTATGGAATTTGTGCGTTTATAGGTGAATGATACTACTAAAGTGTGTTTACAGTAGCTAATCGCAATTGTAAAGTAGCCTAACTCTACCGAGATAACCTCAAGTGGATTCAAGCCTTTGGGACGGACAGTGGTGGGACTTGTGTCGATTATCGTTGTCGTGCTGTTGCTACATGTTGGCGCAAACACCGCGACAACGGTACATCGGCGCTGAGAAAGCCACTGTCCGGGGTCAAAGACTAGTAGGCAGCGACGCCCGCTTGCCTAAATATTGACTCATACTAATATTAATAAACTCAGATAGCAGATATGATGGAATTAATAGAAGATGACCTTGGTATTAGAGAGCGATATACTCTACCTTTACAAGCGTTTGTGGATAGCTTGATACGCGGTGAAGCCGATCCGACTATTACGGAGGACGATGGTCGTTATATCGAACCGCCGATGTCCCAAGAGCAACTTACGCGTGAATTGGACTATCGAAAATTAACCGCTCGCTATACGCATCGTAATGGTACGTATATGGACTTCTTAACTACCGGCCATCCTATCGATTTACATGATACGGACGATGTAGACACCCTAAAGGAAAATGGTTCTATTTAAATATCATACCCAGCGGAGTCGTAACGATAAACCGAGAATAGATCACGAAAATTATATTCGTAACAGACTGGGAAGACGAACCAATATGCCTAGAATCTGAGGAGATTCAGCCTATCGCGCTCGGAACAGCGACAACGATTACATCCTAGAATGGTATCAAGGTCCACAGTGTCTCACTGCGTACGATTATCGCCAGGCCAACTATGTTTCTCGGCAACGTTGTCGGTTATGCGCATCGAGAGACCATGTTACGCCCATAGACACAAACGTCCGCTGTTCCTATTTCCACGAACAACCGGCGATGGAAATTTATTGAGCGTATTGCAGATTTAATAATTTGCATATTTTTGCGGTTTGCCCCCAATTTATGACTCAATGTCACCACTGTCCACTAAAGGGACACGCCAGTTTCGATTGCCCTTTTAATCGCGATTTGGAAAGCGTAGATGAAATGATCACACTACGTTACATTAGAGCTTGGGAAGCGAACGCTGATTTACATCGTGATTCGCGCCATCGCTATTATCCTGGACGCGCTTACGAAGGAATTTATGCGTTCCATCCTTATCTATTCGCTTCTGTCGAACAGAAATCACGCATATCGAGTTACAGGAAGTATATCGACGGCCTTACGAGTATCGAGCCCGCGAACGCGAGTTGGAAAGAACCATTAAACCAAGGAAGTTTCTAACTGCCTATGGTCCACCCACGGCCCTCATTCAGACCACTCGTAAAGGACCCGTAAGAGCGGCTGTCTTGAAACGAGCTCTCAAAGCCGTTAGACCCCTCTCCCCCGACGTTGATGTCAATCAACTCGGCACTTCGACTGGCGGATACACCGACCATAATCCTATACCCTCTGATGCAATCATGTTGCACCCTTCACCCAGGAGTTATAGCCCTCCTTGTAAAGTGGCTCGCCCCAAAGAGAAAAAGACTCTGGCTAGCTTTAAAAAACTGCGTAAACGCCGTCCGCGCATGAAAGACTAACTGTTTAGAGTATTTTCGTATTTGAGAAACTGTGATTTTGTATATTTTATAGACTTAAATCCCATTTTCTGGGAGCGGTGTAAAAGCTTCTGTGGGATATAACTGGCCCCTTTGCTTCGCAATCCAGTTTCCCCCAGGCGCTGGAATACTCTAAAAAAGGTTCTCTGACTGTATATATATTCCCCTCGCCCGCAAGGTACCTTTACAGGTGTTTTAACGGACATAAAAGTAATTCTGCTATATACGTGTTTTGGCGGACATGGTAAGGCAAAAAACCTGTAATGCATTAATTACCTTTCACAGCTTAGCCGTGATGATTCATATTACGACATCTAACAGCTGGTTGCTGACATGGAAACAGCCATTGGATGTACGGTTCTTTGTTTGGCTTGAGCCAATCAGAGCGATTTTTCCTGTCGACGTGTAGCTTTTAGTCGATCATAAGGAGAGTGTTCAGTCTTACTGTTTTTACTTGATACTTTGTTGTTATTGCTGTCTAAGCCAGAAACACCGGCTTTTTGGGAAGAACTCTAGTAAACTGCTTAGATTATAGAAAGTATAACTGTTAACGGCGGCAGTGTTACCTCACTTAATTTAATTGCACTAATCATATTGTTTGTACTGCTATTTACCGTCAGTTATTAATTGTACCTATTTGTTGATGGAAATATTGCTCTTTGGATAATACGGATAAATCACCCAAATTCCCAATTTTCTTGATACACTACAGGTTAGAGAGACCGGCTATCCATAACAATTGCGATTTATATTAATGTGGTGTGTATTGAATCCAATGTTATTTAGCAGACCCTACGTGAGTCAATTGCTGCTCTCTTTATGTGTGATCAAATATACTGACGGTCGGCAGAATAGTGTGCATGATTGTGAGTGTGATGTGACTGGTAACAAAGCATTTCCTAAAGAATGCGACTTATACTTTAATCATAAGCCTTATCGTTGCGTTTAGTATAAGTCCTAGCTCTGTTTAAATAGATAGAGCGCCACGTCCCAAAGGAACTGTTAATATTTCCCGAAAGTTAATAATATCTGTCAGAAATTAATTATTAGTGATCTATCGAATAATACAATAGGTTTACACTGCAACCTTACACTGCAATAATAAAATCTAAGCATCCGAATTCAGCCTCCCGGGTGTAGATCCATCGGGTGAATGATCGCGCATGGGCTGGCTTCGGCTAATGTTTTGTTTATTAGCATAAAATATTGTCGTATGCTAAAGGTGTGTTAATTAACTAAAAGACATATAAATTTTGGCAGGTTAAACTGCTAAAGGTCTTCAAAAGCGCGAACAACACTTTAGTAGTAACATTCACCTATAAATACACAAATTCCACATTCCTGCCACAATTTGTACAAATTAGGGCCATTTGTCCGTTAGTCAGAGGCCTTCCAGAATGCCACGTTATTATTATATTTATTATAGGAAGGGATCTAGGGTTCTTAACCTCGAATGATAAGTTCATTTTACCGAAAATGACTTATCTTTTATTGGCGCAATTGTAGGACTAATCCCATCACATGCGTACTTTTTAACCGGGAAGTGTACAAATTTAGGAATCGCGTAATTTTTCTTCAAATTAATATCTCATATCTCTTCAAACCACGTACGCGTTTCAACCTTACTGGGTCTCATCACCGTGGTGTCGGATTCGAACCTGGGACCTCGAGGTAGAAGCCGATACTACAACCACTAGGCCACAGGTTCTTGAGATATGGAGTATTAATTTCAAAGCCAGCTGCCATTTAAGACCCCTACATCCCTTCCTATAATAAATGTATAATAACAAACACCTCGAAAAATACAGCTTGCCAACACATTGTTACTACACGTTATTATTATGTATCCTTAGATACTATCAATTAGTAATTGCTATTCATGCTATTCAATGGGGTAAACTTTCTATTGTTATTTTAACTCACTTCGAATTCTAGTGTGGTTGTTACTATGGTGACATTATGCAAAGCTAGCGGTAGAATTAGGGTATTTCTCATGCATACAGATCTGGGATGCTATTTAATAGTGACTCTTTAGTTATCAATATTCCCCTTATACATGATTTTATGAATTTTATCGGCTATTGACTGTACACTGGAGATTCTCTCACACTGATATACTTAATAGGGTGAATTACCGCTCCCATGATCTATTAATTAACGGAATTTTGAGAATGTTTATAAGTTGTGTAAAATGACAATTTATTAAATTCATGAGAGGATATGAATTTGAAATTTGTTCCTGTGAATTTTATTATTTGATATTAAAATAGACACAGTTTTATTCCAGAACAGGTCTGGGGACTCTGATCGTTGATTCCAGAAATTTTTTGTCTTTTAAGGGTATCGGTAAGTACTACGATATCCTAATCGACTAAAATTGTAGAGGATCTAAGGGTTTAACAGATTTTGTCAGCATTTTATTATAATAATGCTGTAAAAATTTAACAGATTTTTCTCAGGTTAACAACCTGTTGTAATAAGGATATATGTTTATATATCTCAATCGACTAAATTTTTAAAGGATTTAAGGGTTTAACAGATTTTTAACCTATTTAATTTATATTAACTTTTGTTATAACAAACGTTCTGAATATTTAACAAATAGTTAATATTTGGGATGGGCACTGATTTATTCCAGAACATGTCTTGGGACGTTAACCACTGATTCTGAATTTTTAAGTTTTTCAAGTTTAAGTTATTTAAGTTTAAGTTGTTCAAGTTTTTTAAGTTTAAGTAAGGATTTCTAGTATATCGGTGGGTGCCGCGATATCTTAATCGACTAGAATTTCAGATGGTCAAAGGGTTTAACAGATTTATGGGTCAAAGATTTTAACAGATTTACTTTGACAGTGCTAGTGTTAAATGGACATCTTTCTACTATATGTATTATTAAAATACGGTACGAGAGCAATATTGCAAGAAGCAATGTCAGTGAGAAGAGGCAAGTTGTTTCCACGGTCTACCCAGAGCTTGGTTTAGCCGAGACACGAGGATCTGAACTTTGCATTCCTAATACTCTACTTTACCAATAATACCTAAGTATAGTAGGAGCAGTATATTGTACTTTAATAAATACTGACATTTCATCTTACTGTAGTCACATATTTATAGTATGATACGGACAGTAAGGAAAGAGAAAACGAAATTATTTCATGCCGTTAACGAAATATATTATACTAAGTAATTAAGTAATAAAATACGAAATATATTGCACTAATCTACTAAATAATCGTTAAAATATTATTCTACTAAATAAAATTAAAGAAAATGATTATAATAAAATTACATAATAATACATACATAAATATAAAATAAACAAATAAAATAATGTAGTCACACACCCACTCCAAACGCTGTTACGTTGGGGAGTCCCTAGATGTTTGCTGGATTAGGGAGGTGATCGTGGGAAGAGTCTCTTGTTTTCCATAGTTACCGGACAACTCTCGGTCTCTGTCCAATAAACATAAACGACCAACCGGGCGATTAAGTTGTTGAGTTTCGAACACAATTCCAGGTTTCTTGAAGTTATGTCGCATGACGACGAGTTCCACCAATCTCACTAAACCATCATCAGATATATGAGTCTCGATGATACGACCTGTCTGCCACCTCTTACGGGGAAGATCTGATTCCACAATGAGGACCATGTCTCCGGCGCTGACGTTTTCTTGCTGCGCAAACCACTTTGATCGAAGTTGTAGATCGAAGATAATATTTTTCGAAATGGTCAGCGAAACGACGGGATAATAACTGCATAAGTTGCCAAGTTTGTCGGCAGTTCTCGTCTCCGTCTGTTATTTCCGACTGCGGGAGCATGGCTACAGGTTTCTTTAGTAGGAAATGCACGGGTGTTAGCGCTTCTAGGGAGTCGGGACTTGATGAGACTGGCATAAGCGGTCTCTCGTTGAGATAGGCAGCGATTTCCTCCATTAACGTCCGCAAAAGTTCGTCGGTGAGATATGCATGGCACGGCACTACAAAGTGAAATGCGGTCTTCACGCTACGTATGTATCTCTCCCAACTTCCTCCCCACCAAGGGGCATCAGTGGCGTTGAAGGTCTAGCGAGATGCTGTTACTCCTAGCTGATCGTTCACCTGTCTTTGGTTCAAATCGTTTACGTAAGCTTTAATCTCGTTATTGGCGCCAATGAAATTAGTACCTTTGTCAGATCTCATAGTGTTGCTAGTCCCAAAACGAGCGATTTGTCGGCGTAAACTCACTATGAAGCTGTTGGTAGATAGATCGTTCACCATATCAAGATGGATCGCTCTACAAGTCATATAAACAAAGATTACGCACCATCGCTTGACTATAGTCCTAGCACGATATACTTCAATAGGGCCAAATAAATCCACACCAGTATTGGTAAAGGGTGGTTCATAACAGCTTACTCTTTCCCTATGTAATTCTGCCTCTCGCTGTGTTAAAGGCCTACTAAATGCTTTCCTACAGGGTATACAGTTCCTAAGAACTTGGTTTAGAGCTCTACGGGGCTTATGGAAATAACAGCAAGTTCGAATTTCGCTAAGAACTCGTTCACTACCAGCGTGGTAAAGCTTACTGTGAACATCTACAATCATCTTGATTTGTATTTCAAGATTTCTAATGAGTATGGGAAACTTAGTGTCAAAGGACAATGGAGCATTTGTTAATCTCCCTCCGACACGTATTAGCCCATCTATCATTGTGCTAGAGAAAGGATCCCTTATGCGCATCTGTGGATTTCTCAACAACAGGAAATACTTTTCAGAATTCTCGTAACATTGCAGGAGTCTCAGTATCTGCTTGTTGGCATCATCATGTTCTTGGTAACTGATCTTCTCAGTAAGAAACCTATCAGGTAGCCGATAAGTGGGAAGGTCTTTGGTAGCATGGACCTTTTCAGCTACTACTGAAGTGGCATCATTAGCAATCTTCGTCCTGGAATAGTGATGATGGAAACATCGTTTTAAATACACAATGGCTTTGCAAAGCCGGTTCCAGGAGCTATAATGAGCTATCGCTCTTTGGATGAGAGGAGAGAGTCCTTGTGAGACGTCTGGTGTTCCAGATTTCCAATCTCTTTCCCTTATTTCTATGACGGATTTATTTTTGGTTCGAGTAACATCCATGGATGGATTCGGATCCACAGTGGCATCACCGGCGGTGTGTAGCACAGACAGATCTATCGCTGGCTTAAACAGCTTTGATTTACTCGTCCGGGTTTTCGGTTTGACTTTCTCCGCTCCCTTGGCTTGTCTGATCTCCGCTGATTCCTCCTCTTCTTTACCTAGGAAGTCGGGGCCACCTAACCAATCTGGAGTGTCTATCAGTTCTTGAGGAGTTGCTCCTCTGGAAGCGATATCGGCTGGATTAATCGTCCCAGGGCAATGTCTCCATTGATCTATATTAGTGCAACTGAGTATAATAGCTACTCTGTTGGTAACAAAGACGCTGAACTGACAGACTTCATTAGTTATATATTCCAGAATGAGTAGCGCATCAGTCCAATAGACAGTTTCCTCTAGTGGATAGTCAATCTATTCCGTTACATTCCGGCCGATGGCTGTAGCGTATAGCGCCGCCTTTAACTCCTCTCTGGGAACCCGCAGTTTGTTGTTTATTAGGGCCTTGGAGGTGGCTAATGAAACTTTAATTCCATCGGGAGTATCAACCCTCAGGTAGGCTACTATACCTATTCTAATATCGCTGGCGTCTCCAAAAACATGGAGCTGATAGAAATACGTGGGGAGAACATGACCGAAATATGAGCGGGAAATCTTAAAGTTCTCGATAGATGGTAAAGAATCCTCCCACTTCATCCACTTCTTTAGCAGTTCTCCCTGGAGTGGATCATCCCACGAGTGGTTTTCGAGCCACATTTGTTGTACCAAGCTCCGAGCAACTAGGATTATGGGGTTAATGAATCCCAATGGATCGAAATAAGTGCTCAGAATACTCAGGCAAATCCGTTTAGTTCGAACGGGATTATCACGTTGTTTCCGTTGGAAAAATAAAATGTCTCTCTCCATGTCCCATTTCAGTCCAAGGGTCTTGGTTTTGGGAAGATCATCCTTAATGAGGTCAAGATCTTTAACACCTCGGTCTTCTACTGGGATCGATTCCAGGAACTCACGGGAGTTACTAGTGAATTTGGTTAGGCGATATCCACCTCGTTGTAAGCACTCTACCGTTCCCTTGGCAACATCGATTGCTTCTTCCACCGATGAGAGGGACTTTAGATTGTCATCCATATAAATATCCCATTTGATGTTGTCGATAACCACTTTAGAGAAGGCGTCTCTATTATCGTCGGCAGTGGTGCGCACTACCGAACAAGCGTTTGAGGGGCTCGATATGATCCCGAAAGCCCGGATTGTCATCCAGTACTCCACCGGTTTTCGGTTGAGGTCTCCTTCAGGCCACCACAGAAATCGTAGGCTATCTCGATCCCTAGCTAACGCTTTAACTTGTAGAAACATGCCTTCAATGTCGGAGGCGAAGGCGATTGAATATTGCTGCAGTCGTAATAATATACCCAACAAAGATTGGACTAAGTTGGGTCCCGGCAACAGTTCTGAGTTTAGGGATTGTCCCATGTTAAGGGAGGAGCCGTCGAACACTACCCGGACTTCGTTAGGTTTACCAGGCTTGGGAACATAATGGTGTGTCAAGTAATACGTTCTTTCCGTTATGGGTGTATCTTCCGGAACTCGCGCTGCGTATCCCTTGTCGATGAATTTCTTTAGTTGCGTCTTATACATCTCTTTGGCTCGATCGTTAGATGTTAAGCGCCGATGTAGCTGTGCGATTCTCTTTTCCGCTAAAGGTCGGTTATTAATGAAGCTGGGTTCTCTCCGCCTAAAAGGCAGCCAATCTCATAGCGACCCTCCTCCTTCAGATAACGAGTAGTCGTTTCTTGAATTTGCTTAGCTCTCTCTTCTTTCTTGAGTAAAGAATCGTACCGTGTGTTCATCACGTATCTTATCATTATATCGCTCTACCACCTCATTGAGTTCGTCGTCGTAAGTCAATAGTCCGTTGTTTTGACAGATGAGGTTACACAAATTAACTTGGTTTGACCAAGTTTGATTCTCCGTGAGGAGTTCAATGGTATTTTCCTCATCATATAGAGTCTGGATGTCGTCGTTGTCTGAGGAGCATAGAGTTTCCTCAGCTGGGATATCCTCTTCGCTCACGGCTTCCTCACACTCACTTACCTGATGGACTTGCTCTCCCTACGATCTCTCTTGTAAAGTCCTGTGGGAAGGTCCCGTGAAATACCAACCTACTCTCGTTCTTCCCGCGTAAGTTTGTAATGGTCGCGGTTGAGCAGGCCGTTTCTCTAGGTTTTCAAGCACTTCGTGAGCAATCTGGCCGAGCAGTATCTGTACCCCGGGGTAATCTGTTCTGAATCTAGGTAAGTTGTATTGCTGGGTAAAATGGTCTTCATCCCAGTTGTAAGGCTCTACTTGGCTAGTAGCAAAGTTCTTTATTGCCACCATTTTAACTGACCTTACACTGTTCTCACCTAGTTTGTCTTGGGGAGTAGACAACGATCCGACATAAAAGTCCGTGGATACAGTAGATTTCCAAACCTGCATAATCCCGGAAAGGTTCAGTTTGGTTCGGAACCTTGGTTGACCAGCAAAGATATCTTCGGCCAGGCCAGGTCCAGAGTCAAGGAGTGCATTTACTATTAAGCTCTTACCTTGGCCATGTACTCTGAGTTGCACCACTGGGAACTCTCGGATGCCGACAGATGGTGTCGAAACTTTCCATGAAAGCTGTCGATCCGGAATATATAGTTGGTGTTCTTCTCCCTCCGTTTCTGTCTCATATGTAAGGGCTCGATATATGGTTGTGTTGATCATATAACAAGATTCATTTTAATCAGAAAATTCATCTGTGTAGAATCCTTCCATCTTCCATCTTTGGTCAGTGTCGTTCACATCACTGAATTTTACATGTAGTTTGGGTTAACTTACCGGTACCTTATCAAACTGGGTGTGTAGCAGGATATTATGTTTCGCTCCACACTTAGCATACCTCACGTCTGAGTAACAGGTTTTCCTTTGATGTCCTCGCCTGAGGCAATTGTAACGCATCCTTTTGTCCCACATGACATCACGTCTCTCCTTTAGTTCTTTCTTCAAGAATTCCTCACACCCACTCAAGTGATGTGGCCCGTCATACAATACACACTTAGGTTTGATGTTACTTACCTTAACTTGCATTGTATTTTCTACGCTAGCTCTTTCTTCGGGCTTCCTACCAGGAATTCTCTTGGGAGACGTAGGGGGAGTTGTTATCTGTTCTCTCTAGCCACTGGTTCGAGCCTTAGGTTTACTTACGTCTTTCTTGACTTTATTCGTGTAATAAGATCTTTCGGTGTCTTTGCCACTATTTTCGTCATAAGACGTTTGACTTTCATAATCATCCGTATAACACACTGGTGTTACCTTTCTCCTAGTAATGGGTTTTTCACTTACCTTGGTTTCAGGAGTCCTCTCTCTAGACTGTTTTATGAGCTGTAGTCTTACCTCTCCGTTTAAGAATGACATAAGGTCTGCCATGGTTGGATCTCTATGTTGTTGGTCCATCAAATAGAGAACCTTTTTGTCCCAGCGAGTACCTACTCCTCCCTTTGGCAAAGTTGATGCTATGGCTCCTACAACCATAGAACTATGGTATTCATGAGACTTACCCAACCAGTCTAACTGTCTACAGATCTCCTGAATCTCATCGGAAAACTCTATAATCCCGCTGCTAAGAAACTTTCTGGGAGCTACTAATTTCGCATACAGATATCTAGCTATGTTAGCCCTATTACCATACCTGATGTTAAGTGTATCCCAAACTTGTCTCAATCTGTCCGGATGTCCAATAAACTTTAACGCCATTAACTTGGGAGGTCCTTCCAAGCACTCGATGAGGAATCATAATTTCTCTCCGCTGGATAGTACGGAGTTTTGTATGTTATCTTTGTAATATTCATTAAAAGGTAACCATTTCATCTCATCTCCATTAAACTTGACGACCTCTCCCACCTTTACCGCTTGACGGGCTTCCGTTCTAGCCATCTGCCGTGTGAAGCTTTCTTGAGCCATCGTACTATTTAATATCGAATTATCGGTATATAAATTTCTCAGATTGTTATCAGATTGGTATGGGATATCATTATCGACAGGCTTATTAATACTCTTAATAGGGTTTACTATAGGAGTTTCTACTTCACTAGCAGTATAGATGCGTGTAGGCTCCACACCTTGCACATGAAATACTTCAGACCTAACGGGCTGACACATTGTTACAGAGGGTGGTGGTATACCCATTTGTATATTTACTAATTTATCGCGTTCGAGAGCGATAAGTTGCTGTACTTCTTGCAGTTCTAACTTACTCTCTCTTACTGTTCCCTTTAACAGTTGAACAGTCCCTTCCAATTCTCGGACTTGTTTAGAGGAATTGATTTTGTTTTCCTCCAATTGTCCGAGCAATTCCTCCATCCCCCGTCGTCCTTCCTCCATCCACTCAACCGCGGGTGCGGGAGCCACCAACGTCGTAGCTGGATGGCACATCAGGATGACCGGGGACAGTCTGGTTATTATATCTTGCTCGGCGTCAATAACAGTCCGAGATTCGGGCGGTTGTCTACTGGACAAGGGTAGTTTGGTAATATGCAAAGGGAATTTAGAGTTGTGTTCTGTGAGTAAAGGGGTCTCCATTAAAGGAGTGGCTTCGCTAACAGGCCTAATTATTTCTGGCTCATCTACTATAGTAGGGAGTCTTTCTACTCTTATAATTTGGGCTGTTGACTCTCTATTACTTAAGTCTACATGAGCTAATTCCCTTCTCACCGTAGGGGGTAAGTTAGGCAACTTGTGTCTTTGGGGCGCTCTTCTACGTCCGTTCGAACGAGATTTATTACCTTTACACTCGGAATCCGTTGTAGTACCTTCATCTGAGGAGGTAAATCCATGTCTTCTGGGAGTAGATCGACTCAGTAGTTGCATCTGAGTGGCTGCCCTTTGTTTATTTAAGTAATCTTGTCTCGCCTGTATACTCTCTAATTCTAGCTGTGCCTTTGCTTCAGCTGCCTTCCTTTCAGTTTCTACTGTGGCAGCTTTGCGTTCTACTTCTGCCGCCGCCGCCTTTCTATCAGCTTCTGCAGCTGCTGCCCTTTTATCAACTTCTGCCGCTGCAGCTTTTTATTCCGCTTCAGCTGTTGCAGCTCGTTTTCTGTCTTCTATCTGTCCTTTCTTTATTTGTTCTCTTTTGTCCATCTGGATGAGAATGCTTTCATCAAATTTAGCCTGCTCCGCAGCTAATATCTCCGCATCTAAGGAGTCCAAAATGAATTTGGCTTCTTCACTATTGGGGTGAAGTCCAGCTAGATGTCTCCTTAGCTCTTTGTCACCTATAAATCGTTGATAATCCAACAGATAGATGTCAATGGCATCTTTCTTCTGAGGTTTTTCGGATACCGCCTCGCTTTCCACATGGGAGAAAGTTGCATCGGTTGATTCTCCACAGGCTATTCGTTCCGTTAACTGAGCCTTCCATCGTGTTGTTCCCTGGACTTTAGCATTCACTCATTGGAACCAAGTCTTTAATGCCACCTGCAGTGATGTATCTTGACTTCTCTTTGAGGCTTCTTCAAAAGCTGAAAGGATTAATCTGATCCTCAATATCCGTTCTCTCACTTGGTATAGTAGTTCTCCCTGCTCTTGAGGTTCCAGTTGTCTGTGGAATAACTGTGCTTCTGTTTGTCCCGAGGAGTTGAAGAATCCCTGGACATATCCGGCTGCTGACCTCTTCCATACAGCGGGATCTCTGGTATCTCTAACTACGCCCATTTGATGTAAGTCTTCCCAGGCAGCTTCCGATAAGTTAAACGGGAGTCCGGGTCCGGGGAAGTTCCATTGAGTCTTCTCAATAGACCTTAATTCTTCCAGCGGGTATCCGGTGTAACTATCCCTGGTTGATCTCTTATTTCTAATTCAGTCCGCTTGATCGGATTCTACAGCTATAAGCATTCTAGTGAGCATTGCCCCAGGAAGAATCACAAGTGGGTCAGGGTAAACCACTTCTTCCATCCTTGATCCGATCTCGGGTGTTAACTCTTCAGTGTTGGAACTAGAGTTACTACGTAGTTGAGAAATAACTTCTCAGTTAGGGTACTGCTGCTGTTTTACAGCCGTCGCTTGGTCTCGCTTAACTTGAGCCCTAGTGCCTATAATAGACCTATGATGCTTCACTAACCTAGGGTCCGACACAACTACTGTAGGGATGGCTTTTCTTACAGTAGGAGGGGACTTAGATTTTCGTCGGGGCCTTTTTATACTTTGATCTGGGGGATACAGATCGTCCTTTCCAAGAGACTATCTGACAGTGTTTGTTTTGTGTCAGACATAATTTGTTAACAGTTGAATGCCTATCACGATAATAACAGTTAAAGTAAGTCTAGGGGAAATCAGTATCAACTGTCAGTCTCGTAGTTACCGATATTGCTACTCATGTAACATGGTATATATATCTAGTGTTAGAATACCGGTATACACCTATAGTATATATAAAAGTATTACTACAGACTAGGGTCAGTCACAGAATACCGGTATATAAGTTTAGCCTAATTTATATAAATATATAATAAGCTTACTGTAAACACCGGTAATGTCAATAATTTAAAAATAACTGATTATCCAAATTTTTAGGAATTATTTCCCTTTACCTTATGACTGATATTAAGCAGTAGGTTCAACTAATATTAAGACCTAATTGATGTATAACAGGCCTATTAATTTATAAATCTGATTGAGTTAATTTATAAATATATATATATATATACCCGTGATGGGTTTGTCAATATTTGAAATAAATGTTATTATTTCTGAGTAAGAAGTCACTACACAGAGGTTGGATGCTCTCAGTGGAGTGCTACTTGTTGGACACTAGATACTGATAATTCTACTTAACTAAGTTACTTATCACTACAAATTACTTACGTATCGGGTTGAGATTACACAATCTCTAAATAAACAATGAACAAGTTACACGTACAATTTTTAGGGTAATTTAATAAGAGTTTTTCGAACCAGACTAACAATGGGTTAGAATTTCTGGTTCTTACAGACTGACAGTACTCTAAACTCTAAATTAGGTACTAGCACTTATACAACATATAACTTGCAGTTAAATATAAGTGAACAGCCAAAAGAACCACGGTATCTGCTGGAGTGACCGGAGCACTAAATCACCAGTCTGTCCTACGCCAAGCAGCCCTGAAGTAGTACCGGGGTTAATTTAACTATAACAGTATGCATAACAAGCATAATTACTGTAAGGAATAAACTTGAGGACATGAAGGTTGCAAATTACTTGCATAAACTCTGAATAATAAATATTACGCTACCCGAACAGACTATTCAAATAAAACACAGACCAAATGCTGGCAGACTACCGTCAAGCCTAAATAAACCACAGTATATGCAATCTCCGAAATGGTTAAGTAAGCGTTCTCGACTACGTAGTACGACTTATTCCTTCGTGGAGGGTTTACCTTATAGCACTGGATGCCTCCACTTCCTAACTAGCACTTTATCGGACAGACACCCTACATACACTGTAATCACCTCAGACCTAACAACAATCAGACAACAATCCGGCCTACAAGTTATTTATACAATCTGAGCAGGCTTACACACCTTCTGCACAATATTACACTTACCGATAAATAAAACTGACAGGAATAAGTAAACCATACAAGGAGTAAGGGGTGATCAATCCCTAATCCCCCAACAACCTACAATATACAATATTTCACAATCAAATAATACTGGGTAAAGTACCGGTTCGGATTAACTAGGCCTACAATCTACCGTCCGACCGGTACGTTTCGGTTTTATTGCCTACTGAGCAATAAAAGAAACTAAATCTATTAATGTTCACGCTTTTAGACATTTTAGCAGTTAACCTGCCAATTTAAATGTCCTTTTAATTATAAATCGACTTTTGCCCTTACCAATTACCTGGTGTACTGAATTTACATCCGCTGAAACCAGCCCGTGTGCAGCGTATCACCCACTGTGTGACTGGATTCGGGTCCAGAGAAATTTATTGCAGTGTAGGTAACTTTGTATCATTCGATATACTATATAATCTATATATACTATACTATATGCTACTATATAATCTCCGACAACTATATTTACTTTCGGGGAAATATTAACAGTTCCTTTGGGACGTGGCGTTTTAAGTATAAAACAGAGTTATGACTTACACTAATCACAACTAGATGGCTATAGAATCTCACAAATAGCGCATTCTTTAGGAAATGCTTTCACACTACTTTCATTCACACTACTTCACACTAATTCACACTAATCAGTGGCGGTTCTAGGGGGGGGGCAAGGGGGCATTTGCCCCTCCCCAGGTATCGTGGGGGGGGGGGGCTTGCCCCCTCCCTAGCGAAAGGTAATGTGGCAAATCCGTACCAGTGGGTACCGACTTTTGCTCGAAAACAGACCTCTCTGGGAAAAGACTTCTATTTTTTTTCAAAATTTAGTTACTACCCGGCGGTCTCCATTATAAAACACTCTGACATTTTTGTAAAATTCTGGAACTTTGGGAATTCGGGAAAAAATCGGGAAATTTTTTCAAAGTATAATAATTTTTTTTAATGTTTTTTTTGTTTATTTTTATTTATTTTTATATTGTTTAACATATTGCGTTATACTGGTTTATGGCGATTCTGAAAGTAATGCAATTAATAAAAATGACACTAGACATCTCAAAATTGTATATTTCGGTGGTGGGTGCAAAATTAGGTGCCAGCTCCAATTTTTGAAAATACTTCCAATAGATAAATTTATTGTGACATCTTGGGGTCACTAGACCTTTCAAAATCGCATATTTTGGCGGTGGGTGTAAAATTTGGTGCCCGGCACAAAATTTTGAAAATATATCCAATAGTAATTGTTGTGTGACATATTGTTTCCCGCGTTATACGATTTATAAGGGTTCTAAATGTTTTCTATTTTTTTTGTAAATCTAAGAAACCGTTTTTATTTTTCAAGTACCACTTCTTATCTTTCACTATTTTCAGTGTCACTTCTTTACTTTGCAGTAGGTAACTACACCCCTTCCCCCCACTAGCTTTCTTCCTATTATTGTCTTATTATTGTCTTATTTCGTTAGTAAGTTTTAATTATCATAATATGTGTGAATGTCTGTCAATATATATCTAGTAACAAGAAAGCACAAAACCATGCTAAGAATTTTGCTATGGGGTTTTCCTGGTCGCTGATTTCATTTCTGAGGTCAGTTTTCACTTTTAATGAAATCTAGTGTGTGTCTGTCTGTCGGTCTATCAGACTATCCGACTATCTGTCTGTCAAATATATAAGGCACACCATTTAGCTAAAAGTTTAGCTATAGGGGTTTTCTTGGTCGCAGAATTCATTTCTAGTGTCAATCTTAACATTTTATGACTTCCAAATTGTCTGTTTGGTTGTCAGACTGTCGGTTATATTTTGACAGGCATACAGACAGAACCGACAAGGCCAAATTTGATTTATGACATAATAAATTAAGTTACCGACCACGAAAACCCTTTCAGGGAATTTTTAGAAAGATAGTCTGATTTGTATTGACCGACAGACTTTGAACTGACGGACAAAACCGACAGTAAAATGGACAGGAAACCATATCTCGAGAAGTGAGACAGATCTTGCTAGTCGGATTTCAAATTTGGAATCTTGATAAAATTCTGCTCTAGATGAAATAAAAAAAAAATTTTGCAAAAAATTATTGAAGTAGCGCGACCCGCACATTCCCCACCCCCCCCCCCCCCTAATGACCTAATGAAATTGAAGTCAATTTCGAGGAAGCCATGTAATAGACACCCAAATTAACTCAATAATTAACATAAATGTATAAAATCAACCTAAATTTCTGAACAATCAGCCGAACAAATTTTGTACCTTCCTGCATGATGTTGCATTTGTGCAACGGTCAGTTTTTCAGGTCTGCGCGCCCCTAACAGATATTATATGGAAAGTTAATGTTATTTTATGAACAAATACATATTTTATTATTATTATGAATTTTTTCAGACCTCCAGACTGTCTATGTAACTTTCTACCGGAAGCTAAATTTGTTGAAATTCAAGAAATTTACAATTATGGATATACAATATTTAAATTACATCATTGAGTTACCAGCTGGACTAAATATGTCAAGTGACCAATCAAATGAACGCTTAATATACCCTCTTTCTCACTGCTTGTACCTCATTGGCTGTTTTCCTACTTAGGAGAAATAAGAACAGGAAATGTTAGTGTGCACCTCAGTGCAACACTATGCGTTCGAAGGGTTCGTAGACGTTTACAAATCCATCCAAAGGAATCCAGTTTGTAACAAAATAATCAACGACGCCAGTCTCAAACCCAATACGTTTATCCTTTACATTCGTAAAGAAACTTTGGTACGAATCGCATTGCGACGCGTGTTTCCGTAATGTCACTATCAATGGGACTGTCCACCACGCAATTACCAAGACAACCCTGGACTTCATTAAAGATGTTGAAATCGTCAAAAGTTGTTTTGAGGACCACAAGGAAGTCAACCCTATCAACATGTGCATCGCTGGAGTTAACTGCACAGTTTGTGAAGCATGCGAAACGCTTTATAAAGATTCAAACAGACGTTACAAGAATAGTTCGGAGATGGATGGTGGCGAAAGAAATGTTTGTTTCGATGTTTTTGACGCGATGAATCACACAAGATTGTTGTGGTCCATAGAGTACCGTTGCAAAGCGATAAAGAAATACGACCCGTGGGTAATACTCACACTGGCGGTTGTCCTGGTTACGCCGTTGATTTTCTACCCGGTGATGTATCTCCATTCGACCGGTTTCAGTCTGTCCGATATGGTGTCCCTTTCCCCATCCTGGGGGTCTGACAGACGGAATATTCCGTGGTTCCGTTTGGCGATGTTCCGTAGTAAAGCCAGTTGGATTAAATCACAACGGAACGTTAATAGTTACAGTCCATTAGCTAGTAGCACTGATAGTCATATGAACGATACACTACAGAGCCAACAAATGGGAACTTAATAATAATAAAACATATTAACACCGTACCAATACTATTATTAATTGCCGAAACAAATAAGAGTGATCAGTGATGGATGTGATGATTTTCATTTTAAGTGTGGGATTGTAAAAGCTTCTGTGGGATATAACTGGCCCTTTTGCTTCGCAATCCAGTTTCCCCCCAGGCGCTGGAATACTCTAAAAAAGGTTCTCTAACTGTATATATATTCCCCTCGCCCGCAAGGTACCGTTACAGGTGTTTTAACGGACATAAAAGTCATTCTGCTATATACGTGTTTTAGCGGACATGGTAAGGCAAAAAACCTGCAATGCGAAAAATACCTTTCATAGCTTAGCCGTGATGATTCATATTACGACATCTAACAGCTGGTTGCTGACATGGAAACAGCCATTGGACGCATGGTTCTTTGTTTGGCTTGAGCCAATCAGAGCGATTTTTCCTGTCGACGTGTAGCTTTTCGGTCGATCATAGGGAGAGTGTTCAGTCTTACAGTTTTTTACTGATACTTTGTTGTTATTGCTGTCTAAGCCAGAAACAACGGCTCTAGCAAGAAACATTAGTAGGCTTAAGATTATAGAGCGTATGACTGTTATCAGTCTTACGGTTCATAACAACTCACATATCGGTCCATATCAGTGCATATCGCTGTACATATCTGTTCATATCATATCTTAACCTACCGTCTTAATGTTTTTACTGTTGTCATATCTTATATCAGTGGATTGAATATTATTTGGAGAACATTTATAAAGAACCCAAATTTCCCAATTTTCTTGATACACTACAGGTTAGAGAGGCGGGTTATATATATAGCGATTGCGACTTATATTATTGTGGTGTGTATTGAATTTAATGCTATTTGATAAGCCCTACATGAGTCCGTTGCTATTCTCTTTATATATGATAAAATTCATTGACGGTCGGCAAATTAGTGAGCAGTATTGTGCGTTACCGGTAGTGTGCATGATTGTGGCTGATAACTAAGCATTTCCTAAAGAATGCGCCTCATACGTGAATCATAAGCCTTACCGACTTACCGTTGTGATTAGTATAAGTCATATCTCTGTTTACTTAGATAGAGCGCCACGTCCTAAAAGGAACTGTTAATATTTCCCGAAAGTGAATAATATTAGTCAGAAATTAATTATTAACGATCAATCGAATAATACAATACCGTAAGCTTCACTGCAATAATAATCTAAGCCGACAGAATCCAGCCTCCCGGGATTATCCAGCGGGTGAATGGACGCGCACTAGGCTGGCTTCTGCTAATGTTGTGTTTATTGGTATTAAATATTTGTCATCTTCTAAAGTATATTTATAAATCAAAAGACATATAAATTTTGGCAGGTTAAACTGCTAAAGGTCTTCAAAAGCGCGTACAATAACAGTCATTGACTTTATTGCAGTAAGCAATAAAGTTGAAAGTACTGGTCAACCGGTAAACCTGAACCGGTACTTCTGTAGGTCAGTAGGCCCAACTGCCAGAACCGGTACTTCTGTAGGTCTGTAGGCCCAACTGTCCTAACCGGTACTTCCAGTATAAGTACATTAGTATTATTTCGATTGTGATCTATAGTATATTGTAGGCTACCAGAGGAATAGGGATTGATCACCCCTCATTCTTTTGTATAGTTTACTTATTTCTGTCAGTTTTATTTCCTAGTAAGTTAATATTGAGCTGAAGACGTGTAAGTCTGCTCAGATTGTTCAGATAATTGTAGGCCAGACTGTTGTTAGATTGTTGTTGGGTTTGGAGAGATTACGGCGTGTGTAGAGTTTGTCCGATAGAGTGCCAGTTAGTAAGTTGGGGCAGCCATCGCTGTAAGGTCAATCCCCTCTTAAAGAATAAGTCGTACTACCGTGTTAGAACGCATACTAACTAACCGTTTTGGAATCTGCACATACTGTAGTTTATTTAGGCTTGACAGTATTCTGCCAGTGTTTTGGCCTGTGTTTGTTTGTGTGGTCTGTTCGGGTACCGTAATAGTTATTACTCAGATATTTTGTAGGCTGGATTGTTGTCTAGCTATTATTAGGCCTGAAGAGATTGCTGCGTGTGTAGAGTTTGTCTGATAAAGCTCCGTTAGTAAGTTGGGGCAGCCATAGCGGTAAGGTCAATCCCCTCTTAAAGAATAAGTCGTACTACCGTGTTAGAACGCATACTAACTAACTATTTCAGAATCTACACGTACGGTAGTTTATTTAGGCTTGGTGGTAGTCTGCCAGCGTTTTGGTTTGTATTTGTTTGAGTATTCTGTACGGGTAGCGTAATATTTATTATTCAGAGTTTATGCGATTATTCGCAACATTCATGTCCCCAAGTTTATTCCTACAGTAATTGTGTTTGTTACACATACCGTTATAGTTAAATTAACCCCGGTACTACACGGGCTGCTTGGCGTAGGTAAAGACTGGTGACTTTGTGCTTCGGTCACTCCAGCAGATGCCGTGGTTCTTTTAACTGTTCAAGTATATTTAACTGCTGATTATTTGTTATACCAATACTTGTACCTAATTTAGGGTTTAGTGTACAGTGCTTTCCGAAGTAATTAGTGTGTAGGCAGTATATTTGTGTTGTAAAGTGGTTAATAGGCACGCTGGATCTGGTAGTCCGCGGTAATTAACTTCTAGGTAGGAACAATCCGTGATACATAACGTAGTACCTATAGCGATACGGTTATAGGTCGTCAGGCGGTGGTATTTTCCTATCTGGACAGTGCAATATATTTACTACTACTTATTATTTTCAAATACCGTAGTACCCTGTCCGTTGTAATAACCAGAAATCTAACCCTTTGTTAGGCTGGTTTGTAGACTTCCTGTAAAATTACCCTAAAAATTCGTACGTAATATTTTTTGTTGTGGTTAATTAGAGATTTAATCTCACCCGTATCGTAAGTAATTTGTAGTATTAAGTAACTTAGGTAAATTAGAATTATCAGTTTTAGTGTCAAATAAATAGCACTTCACTGAGAGCGCACAGCTTCTGTGTAGTGAACCCCCAGAAATAATAACATTTATTTCAAGTATTGACAAACCCATTTTAAACGGGTATATATCTATTATAAATCAACTCAAACGATTTATAAATAGTAGGCCTGCCATACAACAACTAGGTCTCCATATCAGTTGGACTACTGCTTAAATAACGGTAATAAAGTAAGTTAAAGTAACCAAGTAACCCTAAAATATTCAGAAATTCAATTATTCTAAAATAATTGACATACCGGTATTTACCATAGGCTTATTAGATTTATTTCTATAAATTTGAGCTGAAATCATACCGGTACTCTGTAATTAATTCTAGTCCAAAATTATACTGATATACTATAAGTGTAAGCTGCATACCGGTATTCACGATAGGCCTATTATATATTTATATATATTTGTGCTAAATTTATATACCGGTACTCTGTGACAAAACTAGTTTACAATACTTATACATACTATAAGTATATACCGGTATTCTAATACTGTAATTACCGGTACTAGGCTAACAGTGATACTGAATTGCTAGACTTGCTTTAACTGTATTTATAGCCGTAGGCATTCAACTGTGTAAACAAACATGTCAGACACAACCCAATCACTGTCGGATAGTCTCTTAGAAAGTGTTAGAATGACTGTTAGACAGTGCCTTAAAAAGATCAGTGACCCAGATCCAAGTATAGAACATCCTAGATCCAAGTCTAAGTCACCTACTATTGTAAAAAAGGCCATCCCTACAGTAGTAGTGTCAGACCCTAGGCTGGTAGAACAACATAGGTCTATCATCGGTACTCGGGCCCAAGTCAAGCGGGATCAAGAAGCCGCTGTCAAACAGCAGCAACATCCTAGCCTAGAACCTAGTTCTCAGCGGCCCGATAGCTCCAGTAGTTCGGATACTGCTGAGCGGACGCCCGAACGCGGAGCGAAGATGGTGGATACGGTTTATGATGAACGGCCAACCTATGAAGAATCAACCGACGCCACTTCTTCTCAAGTGGAAAGCGAAGTGGAAAGCGAATTAACAGCAGAGAAGCCGCGAACTAGAGACGCCATTGACATCTATCTGTCAGACTATCAGCGATTCATAGGAGACGAAGAGTTGAGGAGACGACTGTCTGGACTTCGCCCTAATAGTGAAAGAACCAAGCTTGTGTTGGACGCAATCGATGCGGAAATGTTAGCTGCAGAACAAGCTAAATTTGATGAAAAACTCCGCCTCGTTAGAGTCCAAGAAGAACAAATAAAGAAAAAACAGATAGAGAACCGAAAGGCAGCAGCAGTAAAGGCAGCAGAAGCAGAAGCAGAAGCCGAAAGAAAGGTGGCAGAAGCAGAACGGAGAGCTTCTGAGGAGACTATCCAACTGGAGTTGGAAAATCTGCAAGAGACGCAAGACAGTATAAATAAACAGTTTACTGCTAAACAAATGCAGATGATGAGAAAATCTACTCCCAAGCGCCAGGGATACACATCCTCGGAGGAAGGCGAGACCACCGATCCTGAAGGCGGAGGAAATAGATCTCATCTAAGTAGGCGTAGAAAAACATCTTACCGTCGCAAATTGCCTGATTTGCCCCCAGCTGTTAGAAGACAGCTAGCTAGCACAGACTTGAGTAGTATAGAACCTACAGCCCAAAGTATTAAGGTCAAAAGACTCCCTACAATAGTTGATGAGCCTGAAATAATTAGGCCTGTCGTTCCCAAAGTCACTTCTGTGTTAGAGACCCCTGTACTTCCAGAGCTTAACTCTAAATTCCCTTTACATAGTACTACACTGCCTGTACCCGGTAGAACAGTCCAAGAGAATATCCCTGTCCAGATAGCAGAGAGAGAAATCAAAAATTTGTCTCCCGTCGTCCCGCGTCAGCCCGCTACTATGTTGGCGACTCCCGCTTCGGCGGTTGAGTGGGTGGAAGAGGGACGGCGGGGGATGAATCTCCTGCTAGGACAGATGCAGGAGACTGTCCACCAACTTAAGGGAACAGTGAGGGAAGGTAGAGCAGAGTTGCAAGAAGTGCAGCAAAGTATCGCGCTAGAACGCGACAAATTAGTCAATATACAAAAGGGCATACCAATACCCCCTGTAACATTGTGTCAACCTGTTAGGTCTGAAGTAATACATGCGCAAGGTGTGGAGCCTACACGCATATATACTGCTAGTGAAGTTGAAACTCCTATAGCAAACCCTATTAAGGGTGATTATAGACCTGTTATTAATGATATTCCCTATAGACCTGATAATGATCCGAGAATTTTATATACCGATAATTCGATATTAAATAACACGATGGCCCAAGAAAGCTTTACGCGTCAGATGGCTAGAACAGAAGCCCGCCAAGCGGTCAAAGTGGGAGAGATCGTCAAATTCAATGGAGATGAGATGAAATGGTTACCTTTCAACGAATATTACAAAGACAGCATACAGAACTCTGTGCTATCTAACGAAGAGAAACTTAGGTTCCTCAGCAAGTGCTTGGAAGGACCTCCCAAGTTAATGGCGTTAAAGTTTATTGGACATCCAGAAGGATTAAGACAAGTTTGGGATACATTAAACATCAGGTATGGTAACAAGGATAACATAGCTAAGTATTTGTATGCAAAATTAGTAGCCCCTCGACACTTCCTTAGTAGCGGGATTATAGAGTTTTCTGATGAAAATCAGGAAATCTGTAGACAACTGGACTGGTTAGGTAAGTCGCATGAATATCAGAGTTCCATGGTTATTGGAGCCGTAGTCTCTACTTTACCAAAGGGTGGAGTATGTACACGCTGGGACAAGAAAGTGTTGTACATGAATGAACAACAACGACGAAGTCCTACCATGGCTGATCTCATGTCCTTCTTAGATAGTGAAGTAAAATTACAACTCATAAGGCAGTCCAGAGAGAAAACATCGGAAAATAAGGTAAGTGAGAAACCCGTTTCTAGGAGAAGGATAATACCAGTGTGTTATACTGACGACGGCGAAAGCCAAGCTTCTCAAGAAGAGGACAGCGGGAAAGACACAGCAAAATCTTACTATGATAACAAGACCTATAAAGACGTAAGTAAATACAAGTCTCGAACCAGTGACAGGAGAGAACAGGTAACAACAACTCCTCCTACGTCTCCTAAGAGAATTCACGGAAGAAAGCCCGAAGAAAGAACGAGAGTGCATAACGTTAACCAAGTTAAGGTGAGTAACATCAAACCAAAATGTGCGCTGTGCGACGGGCCCCACCGTTTGAGTGCGTGTGCTGAATTTCTAAAGAAATCCCTTGTAGACAGACGTACAGTCCTGTGGAATAAGCGGTTATGCTATAATTGCCTCAGATCAGGACACCAACGGCGAACCTGTTACTCCGACATAAAGTGTGCAAAGTGTGGCGCGAAACATCACATCTTGTTACACAGTGAGTTCGAACGAGACAAACTGAGTCAGGTAAGTGAGCCCGAACTACATGTCCAATTCAGTGATGTAAACGACACTGATCAAGAATCTGAGATGGAAGGATTCTATACTGACGAATTCTCCGACGCCAACGAATCCTGTTATCTAATCAATACCGCAGTGTATCGAGCACTTACTTACGAAAAGGACATCAACGATGAGTTTCCCCCAACTACTTTCGCCAAACAACCATCTTGGAAAGCTCCAGCTTCCAACGTAGGAATCAGAGAATTTCCTGTAGTTCAAGTAAGAGTTCACGGTCTTAACAAAAGCTACATAGTGAACGCCCTCCTTGACTCTGGCAGCACAGGAACATTCATCGATCAAGAACTAGCCGAAGATATCTTTGCTGGACAACCCAAGTTCCGGACTAAATTGAATATGTCAGGAATTATGCAGGTTTGGAAATCTACCCTAACGGCAGATTACTATGTAGGTGTGTTGTCCACCCCCCAGGATAAGTTAGGAACACAAGGTATAAGGTCAGTAAAAATGGTGGCTATAAAGAACTTTGCTACTACTCAAGCAGAACCTTATAACTGGGACGAGGACGAGTGCATCCAACATCTTGAGATACCTCGATTCCAAACCGATTATCCTGGAGTGCAAATCCTCATCGGCCAAAACGCGCATGAGGCGCTCGAGACATTGGAGAAACGGCCTGCTCAACCGCAGCCATTACAAACTTATGCGGTAAGAACTAGAGTAGGTTGGTACTTCACTGGCCCTTCCCGTAGAACTCTCAAAGAGAGATTACCTCAACAACAGGTATACCAAGTAAAGGAATGGGAAGTGGAGAGCAGTGAGGTGGACGACCCAACTGAGGGAACACCATACTCCTCAGATAATGACGATATTAACTCCAATGTAGATCAATGGAGACATTGCCTTGGGACGATTAATCCAGCCGACATCGCTTCCAGAGGAGCAACTCCTCAAGAACTGATAGATACTCCAGGCTGGTTAGGTGGATCCGACTTCTTAAGTAAAGAAGAAGAAGAATGGCCTCCTCATCTTACCACGGCGGAGAATAGACAGGCCAAGGGAGCGGAGAAACTAACACAACCACTCAATCGCCCAGCTAGTCGTTTATGTTTACTGGAAAGAGACCGAAAACTGTCCGGAAACTATGGAAGGCAAGATACTCTTCCTACGACCACTTCCCTAATCCGACAAATATCTAGGGACTCCATAACGTGATAGCATGTGGAGTGGGCGTGTGACTATATCATTTTATATTTGTTTTTATTTTATATTTATGTATGTATTATTATGTAATTTTATTATAATCGTTTTCTTTAATTTTATTTAGTAGAATGTTATTTTAGTGATTATTTAGTAGATTAGTGCAATATATTAGTGTTTATTACGTATGTAATTACTTATAATATATATTTAGTGCGACGGCGAGAAATAATTATTTTTCTCTTTCCTTACTGTCCGTATCATATTATAAATACGTGACTACAGTAAGATGAAATGTCCGTACTTATTAAAGTACAATAAAGCTCCTACTATATTCAAGTATTATTGGTAGGCAGAGTATTAGGAATGCAAAGTTCAGATCCTCGTGTCTCGGCTAAACCAAGCTCTGGGTAGACCTTGGAAACGACTTGCCTCTTCACACTGACATTGCTTCGTGCGATATTTCTCTTCTACCTTATATTAAATAATACATATAGTAGCGTGATGTCCCTCTAACAGTAGCGTAAAACGCAAATAAATCTGTTAAACCTTTTGACCATCTGTAATTCTAGTCGATTAAGATATCGCGGCACCCACCGATATACTTGAAAGACAAATTCTAGAATCAGTGGTTAACGTCCCCAGACAAGTTCTGGAATAAATCGGTGCCCATCTTAAATATTAATTTAATATTTATTAAAATCTGTAAAATTCAGATCTGTTAACAATTCTAGTCGATTAAGATATCGTAGCACTTACCGATATTCTTAAAAGACAAATTTCATAGAATTAAGGATCCTATGTTCCCAGACCTGCTCTGGAATCAAATTGTGTCAATTTTAACATCAAATAATAAAATTCACGGGAATAAATTTAAATTCATACATTAAATGAATTTCATAAATTGTCATTTTGTACAATTTATAACATTCCCAAAATTCCATTAATTAATAGATCATGGGAGTGGAGATTCATCCTATTGAGTGTATTAGAGTGCGAGAATCTCCAACATATAGTCAATAGCCGATAAAATTAATAAAATCATGCATAAAGAGGATATTGACAATTAAAGAATTATTATTAAATAGCATCCCAGATCTGTATGCATGAGAATTACCCTAATTCTACCGCTAGCATTCCATAATGTCACCATAGCAACACCCACGCTAGAATTAGAAGCAAGTTAAAAGAACAATAGAAAGCTTGTCCCATTGCATAGCATAGAGAATATAGCACACTGTTAGTATCCAAGGATACACAGTAATAACGTGACATTCTGGAAGGCACTGACTAACGGACAAATGGCCTGTATGTGTACAATTGGTGACAGTTGTGTGGAATTTGTGCGTTTATAGGTGAATGTTACTGCTAAGGTGTGTTTACAGTAGCTAGTCGCAATTGTGAAAGTAGCCCAACTCTCCTATAGAAAGAACCTAAAGTGGATTCAAGCCTTTGGGACGGACAGTGGAGTGACTTGTGCCGGTTATCGTTGTCGTGATGTTGCTACATGTTGGCGTAAACACCGCGACGACGGTACATCGGCGCTGAGAATCCCACTGTCCGGGGGCAAAGAGAAGTAGGCAGCGACGCCCGCTCGCCTAAATACAAACTCATTTGATATTAATAAACTCAGATAGCAGATATGACGGAGTTGATAGAAGATGATCTTGGTATCAGGGAGCGATATACTCTACCTTTGCAAGCATTTGTGGATAGCTTAATACGCGGTGAAGCCGATCCAACCATTACGGAGGACGATGGTCGTTATATCGAACCGCCGATGTCCCAAGAGCAACTTGCGCGTGAATTGGACTATCGAAAATCCACCGCTCGCTATACGCATCGTAATAGTACGTATATGGACTTCCTAACTACCGGCCATCCTATCGATTTACATGATACGGACGATGTAGACACCGAAAGGGAAATGGTTCTATTTAAATATCATACCCAGCGGAGTCGGAACGATAAACCGAGAATAGATCACGAAAATTCTATTCGTAACAGACTGGGAAGACGAACCAATATGCCTAGAATCTGAGGAGATTCAGCCTATCGCGCCCGGAACAGCGACAACGATTACATCCTAGAATGGTATCAAGGTCCACAGTGTCTCACTGCGTACAATTATCGCCATGCCAACTATGTTTCTCGGCAACGTTGTTGGTTATGCGCATCGAGAGACCATGTTACGCCCATGGACACAAACGTCCGCTGTTCCTATTTCCACGAACAACCGGTGATGGAAATTTATTGTGCGTATTGCAGACTCAATAACTTGCACATTTTTGCGGTTTGCCCTCAATTTATGACTCAATGTCACCATTGTCAACTAAAGGGACACGCCAGTTTCGATTGCCCTTTTAATCACGATTTGGAAAGCGTAGATGAAATGATCACACTACGTTACATCAGAGCTTGGGAAGCGAACACTGATTTACATTGTGATTCGCGCCATCGTTATTATCCTGGACGCGCTTACGAAGGAATTTATGCGTTCCATCCTTATCTATTCGCTTCTGTCGAACAGAAATCACGCATATCGAGTTACGAACTACTGAAGCGCGTCGGAGAATGTATTTCAACTAAATTCGTACGCAAATTTCTCAGGAGTGTTAATCCTAGCGACCTTCATTCCTATAACTTAATCAAGTATATCCGTCAGGATCCGGACTATGGAGACTTGTTTGTTAACTCACACCCCGAGTTACAGGAAGTACATCGACGGCCTTACGAATACCGAGCCCGCGAACGCGAGTTGGAAAGGACCATTAAACCCCGGAAGTTTCTAACTGCCTATGGTCCACCCACGGCCCTCGTTCAGACCACTCGTAAAGGACCCGTAAGAGCGGCTGTCTTGAAACGAGCTCTCAAAGCCGTTAGACCCCTCTCCCCGGACGTTGATGTCAATCAACCCGGTACTTCGACTGGCGGATACACCGACCATAATCCTACACCCTCTGATGCAATCATATTGCACCCTTCACCCAGGAGTTATAGCCCTCCTTGTAAAGTGGCTCGCCCCAAAGAGAAAAGGACTCTGGCAAGAAAGACTAACTGTTTAGAGTATTTACGTATATTAGAAACTGTGATTTTGTATATTGTATAGACTCAAATCCCATTTTCTGGGAGCGGTGTAAAAGCTTCTGTGGGATATAACTGGCCCTTTTGCTTCGCAATCCAGTTTCCCCCCAGGTGCTGGAATACTCTAAAAAAGGTTCTCTAACTGTATATATATTCCCCTCGCCCGCAAGGTACCGTTAAGGTGTTTTAACGGACATAAAAGTCATTCTGCTATATACGTGTTTTAGCGGACATGGTAAGGCAAAAAACCTGCAATGCGACAAATACCTTTCATAGCTTAGCCGTGATGATTCATATTACGACATCTAACAGCTGGTTGCTGACATGGAAACAGCCATTGGACGCATGGTTCTTTGTTTGGCTTGAGCCAATCAGAGCGATTTTTCCTGTCGACGTGTAGCTTTTCGGTCGATCATAGGGAGAGTGTTCAGTCTTACAGTTTTTTACTGATACTTTGTTGTTATTGCTGTCTAAGCCAGAAACAACGGCTCTAGCAAGAAACATTAGTAGGCTTAAGATTATAGAGCGTATGACTGTTATCAGTCTTACGGTTCATAACAACTCACATATCGGTGCATATCAGTGCATATCGCTGTACATATCTGTTCATATCATATCTTAACCTACCGTCTTAATGTTTTTACTGTTGTCATATCTTATATCAGTGGATTGAATATTATTTGGAGAACATTTATAAAGAACCCAAATTTCCCAATTTTCTTGATACACTACAGGTTAGAGAGGCGGGTTATATATATAGCGATTGCGACTTATATTATTGTGGTGTGTATTGAATTTAATGCTATTTGATAAGCCCTACATGAGTCCGTTGCTATTCTCTTTATATATGATAAAATTCATTGACGGTCGGCAAATTAGTGAGCAGTATTGTGCGTTACCGGTAGTGTGCATGATTGTGGCTGATAACTAAGCATTTCCTAAAGAATGCGCCTCATACGTGAATCATAAGCCTTACCGACTTACCGTTGTGATTAGTATAAGTCATATCTCTGTTTACTTAGATAGAGCGCCACGTCCTAAAAGGAACTGTTAATATTTCCCGAAAGTGAATAATATTAGTCAGAAATTAATTATTAACGATCAATCGAATAATACAATACCGTAAGCTTCACTGCAATAATAATCTAAGCCGACAGAATCCAGCCTCCCGGGATTATCCAGCGGGTGAATGGACGCGCACTAGGCTGGCTTCTGCTAATGTTGTGTTTATTGGTATTAAATATTTGTCATCTTCTAAAGTATATTTATAAATCAAAAGACATATAAATTTTGGCAGGTTAAACTGCTAAAGGTCTTCAAAAGCGCGTACAGGGATTTCAAACATTGTCTGTAAAATGTAACAGGTCCGGATGAGGCCTCCGACCAGAAGAACTGTTACACACTATAGCGAGCCGAACATGGCTAATTACTTGGTATTCGGTTGGTAGAGCGCTGGTATTGGAAACTACTGTAGCGGTCGGTCTCTTGGTACGTATTTTTGGAGCCAGACATATTTATAACTAATAATTTTGATAACAAAATTATAATTTTGCAAATAAGGGGGGAGGAGACTCTGGGGCAAATTGGACGCCACGCCATCAATAACAACAGCTGACTCTCAAAATTAAAACTGTATTCTATTAATTATATTTAGTTCATCTTGAGTGTATGTATCCTGTTGGTTCTATTATTGTTTTGGAACTATATAGAAATTCATGGATCAAATGGCCAAATAATTGTCTTAATATTATATATTAAGCTATTAAACCACACTTCATTGAAACCGGGTCGCTTTACATCACATCAGCATTGTTTTGTTTCGCGGTGGAGTTCACTTCTTTGATCGCAAATTTGTCCATTTCGTTTACCGCTGGTTGGTTTACTTAAATACCGAAAAAGGGAATTACCCTAATGGCACTTGAGGGACTTTGTCATAATTCGGTGCGCGGTTCCCGAAACCTACCTCAGGAATGTAATCCCAGCCTGGGTTAATTTAGGATGGTGATACTGCCAGTTAGTAAATGGTTAGACGTTAGAAACCCGGCATGATACATGTATCTCGTATTGAGAAACGTCGACCACAGACAGTACCTAACCCCCAGCCCCCCCCATGCTGCAATTATTTTTCCGTGTTTCTCTGGAATTCAGTTACAGAGCGACTGAGATCGTGAAATCCCTGGGGGTTTTACCGTAATGTCACTGTGAGGTAGCGGATTATGCTAGCAGCATCTATAATGCCACACAAGCAGAAACTGTATCTGTAAAAGCTTTTGCGTAATTAGCCGGTTATTATCCCCGTAAAGTACTCTGTGGTTGGTTTACCAGGCATAAAAAGGCCGTGTCCTTCCTGTACTGGTGTTTTAGAGGACATAAAAGCCATTTCTTCTGTATTTGTACTTTAGAGGACATAATCTGTAATTTCGTGACGTAAAAAGCTCGATACTCTTGAAAACAGTGTCGCTACCATGACGACGGCTAACGGCTGATATTGCCACGGTGCCCCATAGCCCTGCCTTCTGTATCTGCCAATAGGATTTGAGTTGGTTTCGATTTTGACCTATCACAAATCTACTGAACTGAATTTCCTATCTGTATGCTCATTCTCTGTGGTGGGTGAGATCTTTGTAGAATAAGGGTAGCTGGTATTCTTATAGTTATTCTTATCAGTTTTTAGTGTTGTTGGTGATTCTAAGCCAGGAAGAACGGCTTTAGCCTTACACTAGTAGGCTTAATTATAAGGACATATATCCGTTATCTGCATTTATCATAACATAACACACCATACCTAATCAAACAACCTGTGCATACTTTTATATTGTTATACTGCTATTTACTGTCGGTTCTTCATAATATGGTTGATGAATTATTATATTTGGAATAATGATAAATAACCCCGAAACCCAATATTCTTGATATACCGAAGGTAAGAGAGAAAGGTTACATATAACGATTGTGACTTATGTTAAAGTGGTTTGAAGTGAATCTAATGTTATTTGATAGACCCTACATGAGTCGGTCCGTGTTCCTTTTATATATAACTAAAATCAGTGAAGATCGGCAGATCAGTGTGCAGTATTGTGCAGCATTGTGTATGAATGAGACTGATAACGAAGCATTTCCTAAAGAATGCGCCATATATGTGAATTATAACTAAGCCATATCGTTGTGAGTAGTTTAAGTCATAACTCTGTTTGTATAGATAAAGCGCCACGTCCTAAAGGAACTGTTAATATTCCCCGAAGGTGAATAATATTGTCAGAGATTATATAATACTGTCAGTCGAATAATACATTAGGCTTACATAGCAATAAAATTAAGCCGTCGAACCCAATCTCCCGGGTATATCCAGCGGGTGAATGATCGCGCACAGATTGGTTTCGACTAGTGTAGTGCATTAAATACTTGTCATAGACTAAAGGTGATTTATTATCTAGAAGACATCATAATTTGGCGGGTTAAACTGCCAAAGGTCTGAAAGCGCGAACAATAATGGATATAGCTTCTTTATTGCAGTAAGCAATAAAGTTGAAAGTACCGGTCAACCGGTAAACCTGAACGGTACATCTGTAGGTCAGTAGGCCCAACTGCCAGAACCGGTACTGCTGTAGGCCCGTAGGTCCAACTGCCAGAACCGGTACTTCTGTAGGTCCGTAGGCCCAACTGTCCTAACCGGTACTTCCGTATAAGTACATTAGTATTATTCGATTTGATTGTTGCATACCGGTAGGCTGTTTAAGAGATTAGGGACTGTACACCCCTTGTTTCTTTTGGAGCTTACTTATTTCTGTCAGTTTTATTTATTTGTAGGCCAGTATTGAACAGAAGGCGTGTAAGCCTGATCAGATTGTACAGACAATTTGTAGGCTGAGCTGTTGTCTGATTGTTGTTAAGTCTGAACGGATTGCAGTGTGTGTAGATCATCTGTCCGATAAAGAACGGTTAGGAAGTAGGGGCAGCAAAAGCTGTAAGGTAAACCCCCAACTAAAGAATAAGTCGTACTACTGGGTTAGAACGCATACTACCTAATCATTTCGGAGTCTGCATGTCCTGTAGTTTATTTAGGCTTGAGAGTAGTCTGCCATCGTTTAGTCTGTACTTTGTTTGTGTAAGTCTGTACGGGTAGCGTATAATATTTATTTAGATAATTTGTAGGCTGGATAGTTGTCTGGCTGTTATTAGGTCTGAACGGATTGTAGTGTGTGTAGATCACCTGTCCGATAAAGAACGGTTAGGAAGTAGGGGCAGCAAATGCTGTAAGGTAAACCCCCAACTAAAGAATAAGTCGTACTACTGGGTTAGAACGCATACTACCTAATTATTTCGGAGTCTGCATATACTGTAGTTTGTTTAGGCTTGATAGTAGTCTGTCAGTGTTCGGTCTGCATTTTGTTTGAGTAGTTTGTACGCGTAGCGTAATATTTATTATTCAGAGTTTATGCGATTATTCGCAACATTCATTCCCCAAGTTTGTTCCTACAATAATTGTGTTTGTTAAACATACAGCTATAGTTAAATTAACCCCGGTACTACACGGGCTGCTTGGCGTAGGTAAAGACTGGTGATTTTGTGCACCGGTCACTCCAGCAGATGCCGTGGTTCTTTTAGCTGTTCAAGTATATTTAACTACTGATTATCTGTTGTACAAGTACTCGTACCTAATTTAGGGTTTAGTGTACAGTGCTTTCCGAAAGTAATTAGTGTAGGCATTATATTTGTGTTGTAAAGTGGTTGATAGGCACGTTCGATTAGCACTATTAACTTCTAGGTAGGAACACTCCGTGATACATAACGTAGAACCCATAGCGATACGGCTATAGGTCGTCAGGCGGTGGTATTTTCCTATCTGGACAACGCAGTGTATTTACTACTACTTATTATTTTTAAATACCGTAGTACCCTGTCCGTTGTAATAACCAGATTTCTAACCCTTTGTTAGGCTGGTTTGTAGACTTCTTGTAAAATTACCCTGAAAATTCGTATTTTGTGTTTTTGTAAATTTTTGTGTTTATTTAGAGATTGTAATCTCACCCGAATTGTACGTAATTTGTAGTATTAAGTAACTTAGGTAAATTAGAATTATTTGTTTTAGTGTCCTATAAGTAACACTTCACTGAAAGCGCACCGCTTTGTGTAGTGATTACTCCCCAGAAATAATAACATTTATTTCAAACATTGACAAAACCCATTAAAACGGGTATATATATATTATAAATCAACTCAAACGATTTATAAATAGTAGGCCTGCCATACAACAATTAGGTCTCCATATCAGTTGGACTACTGCTCAAATAACGGTAATAAAGTAAGTAAAGTAACCAAGTAACCCTTAAAATTCAGAAATTCAGTTATTTAAAATAATTGATATACCGGTATTTACAATAGGCTTATTATATTTATTTCTATAAATTTTAGGTTGAAATCATACCGGTATTCTGTAATTAATTCTAGTTTGTAATTATACTTATATATATACACTATAAGTGTAAACTGCATACCGGTATTTACGATAGGCCTATTATCTTTATTTCTATAAATTTAGGCTGAAATTATACCGGTACTTGTAATTAATTCTAGTCCAGAATTATATATACTACAAACTGTAAGCTGTATACTGGTATTCCCGATAGGCCTATTATATATTTATATATATTTGTGCTAAAATTATACCGGTATTCTGTGATAAACCTAGTCTGTAATAATACTTATATATACTATAAGCATACCGGTATTCTAATATATTATATATATCACGCTACACTGAGTAGCAGTATCGGTAATTAATTACTAGGCTAGCAGTGATACTGAATTACTAGACTTGCTTTAACTGTAATATAGCAGTAGGCATTCAACTGTGCAAACAAAATTAGACTTGGACAGTGTCTTGAAAGGAAGGTGGCAGAGGCAATGGCAACAGCAGAAGCGGAAAGAAAAGAGGCAGAGGCAGTGGCAGAAGCAGACTTGAGGAGACAAATCAGAAGACAGGGATTTGCCTCCTCCGATGAAGGTGATATAAGAGATCCCGAAAGTAGAGGTAATAAATCTTGTTCAAGCGGACGTAGAAGAACGCCACACCGTCGGAAGTTATCTAATTTCCCTCTAATTTCCCAGCTACTTAAACTGGCTAGTGTAGACTTAGGTAGTACAGAGCCCACAGACCAAATAATTAAAATAGAAAGACTCCCTACTATAGTAGATGAGCCTGAAATAATTAGGCCTGTTCTTGAAATCACCCCTTCGGTGATAGACACACCTGTGCTCCCTGAAACTACCTCTAAATTCCCTCTGCATAGCACTAAGCTACCTGTGCCCCATAGAACTGCCCAGGAGACAGTTCAGGTCCTGGACCCCGAGCGAAATATTCATAATTTGTTGCCCGTTGTCCCTCGTCCGCCCGCTACAACGTTGGCGACTCCCGCTTCGGCGGTCGAATGGGTGGACGAGAGACGGCGGGGGATGGATATCCTGCTCGGGCAGATGCAGGAGACTGTCCAGCAATTCAAGGGCACAGTAAGGGAAAGTAGGCTAGAGTTGCAAGAAGTGCAGCAAAGTATCGCGCTAGAACGCGATAAATTAGTCAATTTACAAAAGGGTATACCACCACCCCCTGTAACAATGTGTCAACCCGTTAGGTCTGAAGTATCCCATGCGCAAGGTGTGGAGCCTACACGCATCTATACTGCTAGCGAAATAGAAACTCCTATAGTGAACCCTATTAAGGGTAATTATAAACCTGTTGATAATGATATCTCATCTAGACTTGATAATAATCCGAGAAACTTATATACTGATAATTCTCTATTCAATAATGCGATGGCTCAAGAAGGTTTTACACGCCAAATGGCTAGAACCGAAGCCCGACAAGCGGTAAAGGTTGGAGAGATCGTCAAGTTCAATGGAGATGAGATGAAATGGTTACCTTTTAATGAATATTACAAAGATAACATACAGAACTCTGTACTATCTAATGGAGAGAAACTTAGATTCCTCATCGAGTGCTTGGAAGGATCTCCCAAGTTAATGGCGTTAAGGTTTATTGGACATCCAGACGGATTAAGACAAGTTTGGGATACACTAAACATCAGGTATGGTAATAGGACTAACATAGCTAGGTATTTATATGTGAAATTAATGGCCCCCCGAAAGTTTCTTAGCAGCGGGATTATAGAGTTTTCCGATGAGATTCAGGAGATCTGTAGACAACTAGATTGGTTAGGTAAGTCTCATGAATACCAGAATTCTATGGTTGTAGGAGCCTTAGCATCTACTTTGCCCAAGGGTGGAGTAGGTACACGCTGGGACAAGAAGGTGTTATATATGATGGAACAACAACGACGAGACCCTACCATGACTGATCTCATGTCATTCTTAGATAGAGAAGTGAAATTACAGCTCCTAAGGCAGTCCAGAGAGAAGACATTGGAAAACAAGGTAAGTGAGAAACCCGTTTCTAGGAGAAGAGTAACACCAGTATGTTATACCGACGACGGTGAAAGCCAAACTTCTCAAGGAGAGGACAGCGGGAAAGACACTGACAGATCTTATTATGTCAATAAAATGCCTAAAGATCAGGTAAGTAAATCCGAGTCTCGACCCAATGACAGAAGGGAACCGGTACAAAAAACCCTTCCTACGTCTCCTAAAAGAATTCAGGTGAGAAAGCCCGAGGAAAGAACAAGTGTGCACCACATAGCACAGGTTAAAGTAAGTAACATCAAGCCGAAATGTGTGCTGTGTGACGGGCCCCACCGTTTAAATGCGTGTGATGAATTCCTGAGGAAATCACTAAAGGACAGACGTGAAGTCATGTGGGATAAGCGGTTGTGTTATAATTGCCTCAGACGAGGACACCAACGGCGAACCTGTTACTCCGACGCAAGGTGTGCAAAGTGCGGCGCAAAACATCATATCTTGTTGCACACGGAATTCGAACGAAACAGCCCGAGTCAGGTAAGTGAGTCCGAACTACATGTCCAATTCAGTGATGTGAACGACACTGATCAATCTGAGATGGAAGGATTCTATACGGACGAGTTCTCCGACGAAAACGAATCCTGTTACTTAATAAACAGCACCGCAGTGTATCGAGCACTCATGTATGAGAAAGACACAGACAGCGACCTCACCCTAACTACTTCAGATCAACGACCATCTTGGAAAGCGCCAACTTCCAATATAGGAATCCGAGAATTTCCTGTAGTCCAGTTACGGGTCCACGGACCTCAGAAGAGCTATATAGTGAACGCCCTCCTGGACTCCGGTAGCACAGGAACATTCATCGATAAAGAACTAGCCGAAGTCATCTTTGCTGGACAACCCAAGTTCCGAACCAAGCTAAACATGTCAGGGATCATGCAGGTTTGGAATTCTACTGTAGCTGCCGACTATTATATAGGTGAGTTGTCCACTCCACAGGATAAACTAGGAGAATACAGTATAAGGTCAGTAAAAATGGTGGCAATAAAGAACTTCGCTACCACCCAAGTGGAACCTTATAATTGGGACGAAGAAGATCATGCCCAACAACTTAACATCCCTAGATTCGACACCGATTATCCTGGAGTACAAATATTAATCGGTCAAAACGCGCATGAGGCGCTGGAGACATTAGAGAAACGACCTACTCAACCGCAACCACTTCAGACCTATGCGGTAAGAACTAGAGTAGGTTGGTACCTTACTGGACCTTCCCGTAGAACGCTCAGAGAAAGACTGCTTCAAGATCGCGTCTGCCAGGTGAGTGAATGGGAAGATGATACTAGTGAGGGAGACGACCCAACTGAGGGAACACCATACTCCTCAGATAATGACGATATTAGCTCCAATGTAGATCAATGGAGATATTGCCCCAAGAAGTTTAATCCAACTGACATCGCTTCCAGAGGAGCAACTCCTCAAGAACTGACAGATACTACAGACCGGTTAGGTGAACCCGACTTCCTGAGTAAGGAGGATGAATGGCCTCCCCATCTTACTCCGACTGAGATTAGACCAGCCAAGGGAGCGGAGAAAGTTAAACCTAAAACCCGGACGGGTGGAGCGGAGTTATTTGAACCCGGGATAGATCTGTCGGTATTACATATTGCCAGGGACGACGCCGTGGATCTGGACCTCCCCACCGCGAGTGGATCCTTCATGAAGATCAGAGAGAGCGATTGGAGCTCTGGAACATCAGACGTCTCGCAGGGACTCTCACCTCTCCTGCAGGGAGCGACGGACCACTATAGCTCCTGGAATCGGCTTTGTAAGGCCGTCGTGTACTTAGAGCGATGTTTCTATCGTCACTATTCCAGGACGAAGAGGAAACCTGGAATTGTATTCGGGATGCAGCGACTCAATCGCCCAGCTGGTCGTTTGTGTTTACCGGAAGGGAATGGAGGACTCTCCGGAAACTGTGGAAGGCAAGATTCTCTTCCCACGACCACCTCCCTAATCCTTCAAACATCTAGGGACTCCATAACGTAACAACATATGGAGTGGGTGTGTGACTCTATTATTTTATATTATTTTATTATTTTTATATTTATGTATGTATTACTACGTAATTTTATTATAATCGTTTTATTTAATTTAGTAGAATCTTATTTAGCGATTATTTAGTAGAATAGTGCAATATATTCGTGTTTATTGCGTACGTAATTACGTATATATTATATTTAGTGCGACGGCAAGAAATAATTCTTTTTCTTCTTCCTTACTGTCCGTATTACATTACAAATACGTAACTACAGTAAGATGAAATGTCCGTACTTATTAAAGTACAATAAAGCCACTACTATATTCAAGTATTATTGGTAGGCAGAGTATTAGGAATGCAAAGTTCTGATCCTCGTGTCTCGGCTAAACCAAGCTCTGGGTAGACCTTGGAAACGACTTGCCTCTTCACACTGACATTGCTTCGTGCGATATTGCTCTCATACCGTATATTAAATAATACATATAGTAGCGTGATGTCCCTTTAACAGTAGCGTATAACGCAAAATAAATCTGTTAAACCCTTTGACCATCTGTAATTCTAGTCGATTAAGATATCGCGGCACCCACCGATATACTTGAAAGACAAATTCTAGAATCAGTGGTTAACGTCCCCAGACAAGTTCTGGAATAAATCGGTGCCCATCTCAAATATTAATTATTTAATATTTGCAAATCTAATAAATCAAAATCTGTAAAATTCAGATCCTTCAACAATTCTAGTCAATTAAGATATCGTAGCATTTACCGATATTCTTAAAAAAGACAATTGTCATAGAATTAAGGATCTTGTGTCCCCAGACATGTTCTAGAATCAAAATATGTCCATTTAATTATCAAATAATAAAATTTCAGGGAATAATTTAAATTCATGCCTTTTAATGAATTTAATAAATTGCCATTTTTGCGCAATTTATAACATTCCCAAAATTCCATTAATTAATAGATCAAGGGAGCGGAGATTTATCTTATTATGCATATGAGTGTGCGAAAGTCTCCCAAACATAGTCAATAGCCGATAAAATTCATAAAGTCATGTATAAAACAGAACATTGACTATTAAAGAATACTATTAAATAACATCCCAGATCTGTATGCATTGGAATTACTCTAATTCTACCGCTAGCTTTGCATAATGTCACCATAGCAACAACCACGCTAGAATTAGAATTGAGTTAAAAGAACAATAGAAAGCTTGTCCCATTAAATAGCATAGGGAATAAATAGCGCACTGCTAGTATCCAAGGATACATAATAATACAGTGACATTCTGGAAGGCATTGACTAACGGACAAATGGCCCGAATGTGTGTAATTTATGACAAGTTGTGTGTGTGGTATTTGTGAGTTTATAGGCGAATGTTACTACTAAGGTGTGTTTACAGTAGCGAGTCGCAATTGTGAAAGTAACCCTAACTCTCCAGTAAGAACCTGAGGTGTATCTAAGCCTTTGGGACGGACAGTCGAGTGACTTGTGCCGGTTGTCGTTGTCGTTGTGCGGCTACGTCGTTGGCGAAAGTACAGCGGCGACGACACATCGGCGCTGAGGATCTCGTACTGTCCGGGGGTTGATTGGGGTAGGCAGCGACGCCCGCTCGCCTAAATATAAACTCATTATAATATGGATAAACTCATATATAGCAGATATGACGGAGTTGATAGAAGATGGTCTTAGTATCGGGGAGCGATATACTCTACTTTTACAAGCGTTTGTTGATAGCTTAATACGCGGCGACGTTAGTCCAACTGCTGCGGAGGACGATGGTCGTTATATCGAACCGCCAATGTCCCAAGAGCAGCTCGCGCGAGTTGGACTATAGAAAATTCGCTGCTCGATATACGCAGCGTAATGGTACGTATATGGTCTTCTTAACTACTGGTCATCCTATCGATTTACATAATACGGACTATGTCGACTATATATCCTGCCCAGCGGAGTCGGAACCATAAACTGAAATTCGAATGCGAAAATTCTATTCGAAATCGACTCGAAAGAAAAGACACTAAAGAAACAAATAAACGCGGTAACTCCAACGTATATTTGGAATTCTTGATAGAAGCATTGTAACAACAAATAAATCACCCGCGTTTCCCCTACCAGACGTGCGTCTTTGGTATTATTACGATAAATGCCCTAGACCCAACTAATAAACGGAAAGACATAAACATCCACGGAAACGTTGTGTTAAACACAGTTGTGCTCGTTATATTTACTGGAGTTTCGAGCGAAACTTGTTTGACGTATCACCTATGCTCACTCGGCTCGAACGATCCTGGAGTAAACCTACGATCAGAGTCCCGGAATACTCGGTCAAACCTCCTCATTCATTAGTTGGACCTCAGACCTGCGATCCTGGTGGTGTCGCGGATCCTCGCGGACTGTATTCACTGTTCAAAGATCTAGTGCTACCCTAACAATTAATCGGTAACACTCCGACAGTGATTTCTAGCTAGCCGCCCATCTTACATAGCCGGATTGTGACGCGGACACCTAATATCACTATCCAACCGTATGGTCGTTCCCGTTTAACGCGATACAACCCTTCATCAAGGTGAAGGAGAGCGTTGTACGAAACGAGTTAAACGCTATTCTATAAAGATCAAAAAAGAAACCTGCGTTTGTTCAGATAAACGTAAGTTATAACAGTAAGTCCAATCGATAAACGAATTGGCCTTATCTCAGTTCGATTGGGAAATCTCGAATCTCTAAGAAGATATCAAGCTTAGAAAACCCTATTCTCTGCGAGAGTTTTAGATGAACGTATCCAGCTACGAGCGGAGGAAAATCAGCTCGAGGAGAAGCATATCGAAACGGCGGATACCCCGACCATAATCCTACACCTTCTGATGCAATCATATTGCACCCTTCACCCAGGATTTATAGCCCTCCTAGTAAAGTGGCTCGCCCCAAAGAGAAAAGGACTCTTGCTAGCCTCAAAAACTGTGTAAACGCCGTCTGCGTAAGAAAGACTAACTGTTTAGAGTATCTTTATATTTTAGAAACTGTGATTTGTTATATTTTATAGACTTAAATCCCATTTTCTGGGAGCGGTGTAAAAGCTTTTGCGTAATTAGCCGGTTATTATCCCCGTAAAGTACTCTGTGGTTGGTTTACCAGGCATAAAAAGGCCGTGTCCTTGCTGTACTGGTGTTTTAGAGGACATAAAAGCCATTTCTTCTGTATTTGTACTTTAGAGGACATAATCTGTAATTTCGTGACGTAAAAAGCTCGATACTCTTGAAAACAGTGTCGCTACCATGACGACGGCTAACGGCTGATATTGCCACGGTGCCCCATAGCCCTGCCTTCTGTATCTGCCAATAGGATTTGAGTTGGTTTTGATTTTGACCTATCACAAATCTACTGAACTGAATTTCCTATCTGTATGCTCATTCTCTGTGGTGGGTGAGATCTTTGTAGAATAAGGGTAGCTGGTATTCTTATAGTTATTCTTATCAGTTTTTAGTGTTGTTGGTGATTCTAAGCCAGGAAGAACGGCTTTAGCCTTACACTAGTAGGCTTAATTATAAAGACATATATCCGTTATCTGCATTTATCATAACATAACACACCATACCTAATCAAACAACCTGTGCATACTTTTATATTGTTATACTGCTATTTACTGTCGGTTCTTCATAATATGGTTGATGAATTATTATATTTGGAATAACGATAAATAACCCCGAAACCCAATATTCTTGATATACCGAAGGTAAGAGAGAAAGGTTACATATAACGATTGTGACTTATGTTAAAGTGGTTTGAAGTGAATCTAATGTTATTTGATAGACCCTACATGAGTCGGTCCGTGTTCCTTTTATATATAACTAAAATCAGTGAAGATCGGCAGATCAGTGTGCAGTATTGTGCAGCATTGTGTATGAATGAGACTGATAACGAAGCATTTCCTAAAGAATGCGCCATATATGTGAATTATAACTAAGCCATATCGTTGTGAGTAGTTTAAGTCATAACTCTGTTTGTATAGATAAAGCGCCACGTCCTAAAGGAACTGTTAATATTCCCCGAAGGTGAATAATATTGTCAGAGATTATATAATACTGTCAGTCGAATAATACATTAGGCTTACATAGCAATAAAATTAAGCCGTCGAACCCAATCTCCCGGGTATATCCAGCGGGTGAATGATCGCGCACAGATTGGTTTCGACTAGTGTAGTGCATTAAATACTTGTCATAGACTAAAGGTGATTTATTATCTAGAAGACATCATAATTTGGCGGGTTAAACTGCCAAAGGTCTGAAAGCGCGAACAGTATCTATCAGAAAGTTTATTCCTAAGTAGATTTTACGCATGGCTAGCGGCCGGTCTCCGGTCCTAATCAAATTGAGGCACAAAGGGAAAGTGATAAAATTGTGAGTGGAGAGCTTGGATTACAGAGATAGGAATGTCAGCTATGGATAGCGAGCTGTCACCGAGATCCACTTAACCCGATCCTTTTCCTTAAGGTTTTCAATTAAATTTGATAGATTTTTTAAACCCTCTATACACTTAGTTTGCGGTCATTTTGCGCCATTAACTCACTAATCATAAACAAAAGCGAATCTAATTTTATTCATTTGTTTTTAAGGTCATGTAACTTTTAGTATGTTTACGAGGACGCGATAACAGACAGTACACCGGTAATACACAGTAGTGGACAGCTGACATTATAGACCTATGTTAGGGACCTCGTACTTGAAGACATGACAAACTGCGTTATAAAGTTCGAAAATATGACGCCTTAGGACTTTTTGGTTGTGCGAAATTATTTACACTGATAAATAATTATACTACAGAAGTACTCACGGCGACTGTCTTTACTTGATACAAGTACCACCATCAGTAGGTCCCTCTGCCCCCACTACGATCATGTTCTTCTGTAATAATTCAGTCGAAATAGAATATGAGTTTCTGTTTATTCTAATTTTTTTTTATGGCTACCCTATTACATATTACTATACCACAGCTACTCTGATTATTTTTCGACGCATTTTGTTTTCTTGTCATTTTTCCGAAGTTGGAATAAGTAGCCAGTTGACATGAGCGCTGCAGTGCATTAATTATTAGACAGTTCCTATGGCTGCTCGCCTGCTCCCCCCATGGGATCAACGGGTGGGGGGCACAGCTAAGGAGAGACGTGCGGTGCGGTATGTGAGTACCGTCACCAGCCGTAAGTAACAGACAAGTATTTAAGAGCATAAATTAACATTCAGAAGCGTGACCTTTCACGAATTTCCGACTGTACAGTACGTTGTGATTGACGCATCTAAGAATGTAAGTGAATAATAAGTATTTTTTATATATTAATCTATGAACCCCGGGTAATTCGGCAATACTATAAAATATATTTAATTTGTAAAATAATATATGAGGTAGCTCGAGTTGATAAAGGGGTGCTCTGTGGGCAAGCAATGGCGTGGTATCCAGTAATGGTGTGTTTGTAATGTAATTTTTCTGTTTAAATAAAGTAGCACGGTATTAAATTACGACTCGAGTGGGAATACTTCCACCAACGAGTGTAAGCGAATTAGTGCAATATGAAACGAGAGCCTGAAAGTAAAATATGGGTACTTTATTTCACACCGCAACATATACCGCCGCATAACCCATCATTCAGTTTACTTTATTTCACTGCGTATATCAAGCCGACTTAAATAATAAATTGTATTTATTCGGTGATCAACCATGTAATACCTCATATATTAATAGTCTATATATATTTTTTTTTACTGACCTTTCCGGCACATTTATTTTATTAATAAATGTATTATAAAACCCGCCACCAGCTGACAAAACCTCTTACCTAGCAATCATAAAACACAAATGTCTAACCTGCTGGCTATTTACCACACTGCAGTGCATGTGATAGTTTATAACTACAGTACAGCAGCAATAGTCCCCCACGCAAACAGTCCTGGATCCATGTTCGCGTTCGCCAACACGATAGATGCGTCAGCAACTGGCACCCACATTGGTCGTCTGTCAGCTGACCGGAACCCACGGAGAAACATCAGGGACGATCTCAGCAATGAAAAGTTGACGCGTCGTCGCACCCAGGAGACCGACTCGGAGTAGGAGACCATCCGCTTCTCTGCCAGTTTTGATGCCAGGCGTTTCACGAACTGCATATAATATTCTCTGAAACTGGTTCTACGCAAGCTCTTAGACCATCTTAATAACGATGGGGTGATGGTAACACCCCTACTGGCACAATAAGTAAAGGAAATCCCGTAAAGTACCTTACTGATGTAGAATTTGCTGATAACTTAGGGGTACTGCACTGTCAGAATCACTAGAGGGAGCCAATAGTCACCTTTTGCTCATTGGAGCAACGTTGCTTCTAGTGTTGGTCTTTTTGTAAACTCCAAGAAAGACCAAAATTTCCAATCAGACTCTATACAACATTGTAGTTGTTTCATTAGACCCCCCCCCCCCTAGCTTACCACTTTAACGCTTCCGCTTTGCAGGACATTGCTTTCGCCGTGTGCATAATGGATAGCCCATGACTTTCTTGAGACGCCTCTAGGACTAGGACACTAGCCTTGGAGATGCGGATGATCTTGCAAATGTCTTATTTGATAGAGAGTTGTGTTGGCGCAAATTTGTCGACAAGCCGACAGAGCAATCTTAATATTTATGTAATATATATAATCAGCATGCCGATAGTACTGTAGTAGTACGTTAATTCCTCGAAGCAACCTATTCACAACTTAGTATCACCCCAGAAATCGTCATCATACCGTCCTAATATAATAGAGAAACTTCAATAAACTGTCAACTTTTTTGACCCAACATGCTGTTTATTTCTTTTTACTTATTAATAGGGCCTACTATCATTATTGCCATTGATGATAATGATCACATCGAAATACCTTTAACGTGTTCTCCCACCAAATTTGTAATAACACGTATTGTAACTCATTATAATAGCAAACATGGGCATTCGAGATATTAATAGAAGCAAATAGAAATATGGATGACTGCCTGTATACCCCAGTCCTCAATTAATTTACTCTGGGCAGAAGGCTGTCCTGGACAAGGACAAGGCATGGACGCGCCTTCCAAACCTACAAAGATGGTTAAAACGAACTATCTTTGATTGGCAACTTAAACACAAGCTAAGTGTGATTGGAGTGGGGCAACTTAAACACAAGCTAAGTGTGATTGGAGTGGGGCAACTTAAACAAAAGCTAAGTGTGATTGGAGTGGGGCAACTTAAAACATAAGCTAAGTGTGATTGGAGTGGGGCAACTTAAACATAAGCTAAGAGTGATTGGAATGGGGCAACTTAAACATAAGCTAAGTGTGATTGGAGTGGGGCAACTTAAACATAAGCTAAGAGTGATTGGAGGGGGGCAACTTAAACATAAGCTAAGTGTGATTGGAGTGGGGCAACTTAAACATAAGCTAAGAGTGATTGGAGTGGGGCAACTTAAACATAAGCTAAGTGTGATTGGAGTGGATTCTAAACCTTTGTCCCTCACTGATAATTGTCTTGCAGTACATTCCATGCCAACGTTCTGAATTTCAGAAATTCTATATGTTATGAAAGCATTAATTTCCGTGTAATTTTCCACGCCTCATCCAGGCGTTAGAACGATCGAAGTTTCGTGATGATGGCAACGGTGAATGGGAATGTGTTAGTACAAGTTTTACATTATTCGCTTTTATCACAAACTGATGAATAGAAGGTTCCAGATGGCTAATGTGTGGCCCAGAAAACAGTGAGGTCTTGGTGTTAGGATAGGAAGAGTTTAAAGAGATGGACACTTCGCAGGTTACAATAAATACATAAATACACAATAAATACAGTCAGAAACCAGACGGCACAATAAATACAGTTAGATCCCAGACGGCACAATATGTACATTTAGATCCCAGACGGCACAATAAATACAGTTAGATACCATGCGACACAACAAATACAGTTAAATCCCAGACGGCACAATAAATACAGTTAGATCCGAGACGGCACAATAAATACAGTTAGAACCCAGACGGCACAATATGTACATTTAGATCCCAGACGTCACAATAAATACAGTTAAATACCATGCGACACAACAAATACAGTTAGATACCAGACGGCACAATAAATACAGTTAAATCCCAGACGGCACAATAAATACAGTTAGATCCCAGACGGCACAATAAATACAGTTAGATCCCAGACGGCACACTAAATACAGTTAGATACCAAGACGGCACAATAAATACAGTTAGATCCCAGACGGCACAATATGTACATTTAGATCCCAGACGGCACAATAAATACAGTTAGATACCATGTAACACAATAAATACAGTTAGATACCAGACGGCACAATAAATACAGTTAAATCCCAGGCGGCACAATAAATACAGTTAGATACCATGCGACACAATAAATACAGTTAGATACCAGACGACACAATAAATACAGTTAGATCCAGACGGCACAATATGTACATTTAGATCCCAGACGGCACAATAAATACAGTTAAATCCCAGACGGCACAGTAAATACAGCTAGATCCCAGACGGCACACTAAATACAGTTAGATCCCAGGCGGCACAATAAATACAGTTAGATCCCAGACGGCACAATAAATACAGTTAGATCCCAGAGGGCACACTAAATACAGTTAGATACCAAGACGGCACAATAAATACAGTTAGATCACCCAGACGGCACAATATATACAGTTAGATCCCAGACGGCACAATAAATACAGTTAGATCCCAGATGGCACAATAAATACAGTTAGATACCATGCGGCACAATAAATACAGTTAGATACCATGCGACACAATAAATACAATTAGATCCCAGACGGCACAATAAATACAGTTAGATGCCATGCGGCACAATAAATACAGTTAGATCCCAGACGGCACAATAAATACAGTTAGATCCCAGACGGCACACTAAATACAGTTAGATACCAAGACGGCACAATAAATACAGTTAGATACCATGTGACACTATAAATACAGTTAGATCCCAGACGGCACAATAAATACAGTTAGATCCCAGACGGCACAATAAATACAGTTAGATCCCAGACGACACACTAAATACAGTTAGATACCAAGACGGCACAATAAATACAGTTAGATCCCAGACGGCACAATATGTACATTTAGATCCCAGACGGCACAATAAATACAGTTAGATACCATGCGGCACAATAAATACAGTTAGATCCCAGACGGCACAATAAATACAGTTAGATCCCAGACGGCACAATAAATACAGCTAGATCACAGACAGCACACTAAATACAGTTAGATCCCAGATGGCACAATAAATACAGTTAGATACCATGCGGCACAATAAATACAGTTAGATCCCATACGGCACAATAAATACAGTTAGATCCCAGACGGCACAATAAATACAGTTAGATCCCAGACGGCACAATAAATACAGTTAGATCCCAGACGGCACAATAAATACAGTTAGATCCCAGATGGCACAATAAATACAGTTAGATCCCAGACGGCACAATAAACACAGTTAGATCCCAGGCGGCACAATAAACACAGTTAGATCCCAGACGGCACAATAAATACAGTTAGATCCCAGACGGCACAATAAAAATAGTTAGATACCAGACGGCTCAATAAATACAGTTAGATCCCAGACGGCACATATATACAGTTAGATCCAAGACGGCACAATAAACACAGTTAGATCCCAGACGGCACAATAAATACACTTAGATCCCAGACCGCACTATAAATACAATTAGATCCCAGACGGCACAATATATACAGTAAGATCCCAGACGGCACAATAAATACAGTTAGATCGCAGACGGCACTATAAATACAGTTAGATCACAGATGGCACAATATATACAGTTAGATCCCAGACGGCACAATAAATACAGTTAGATCCCAGACGACACACTAAATACAGTTAGATACCAAGACGGCACAATAAATACAGTTAGATCCCAGACGGCACAATATGTACATTTAGATCCCAGACGGCACAATAAATACAGTTAGATACCATGCGGCACAATAAATACAGTTAGATCCCAGACGGCACAATAAATACAGTTAGATCCCAGACGGCACAATAAATACAGCTAGATCCCAGACAGCACACTAAATACAGTTAGATCCCAGATGGCACAATAAATACAGTTAGATACCATGCGGCACAATAAATACAGTTAGATCCCATACGGCACAATAAATACAGTTAGATCCCAGACGGCACAATAAATACAGTTAGATCCCAGACGGCACAATAAATACAGTTAGATCCCAGACGGCACAATAAATACAGTTAGATCCCAGATGGCACAATAAATACAGTTAGATCCCAGACGGCACAATAAACACAGTTAGATCCCAGGCGGCACAATAAACACAGTTAGATCCCAGACGGCACAATAAATACAGTTAGATCCCAGACGGCACAATAAAAACAGTTAGATACCAGACGGCTCAATAAATACAGTTAGATCCCAGACGGCACATATATACAGTTAGATCCCAGACGGCACAATAAACACAGTTAGATCCCAGACGGCACAATAAATACACTTAGATCCCAGACCGCACTATAAATACAATTAGATCCCAGACGGCACAATATATACAGTAAGATCCCAGACAGGCACAATAAATACAGTTAGATCCCAGACGGCACTATAAATACAGTTAGATCACAGATGGCACAATATATACAGTTAGATCCCAGACGGCACAATAAATACAGTTAGATCCCAGACGGCACAATAAATACAGTTAGATCCCAGACGGCACAATAAATACAGTTAGATCCCAGACGGCACTATAAATACAGTTAGATCCCAGACGGCACAATATATACAGTTAGATCCCAGATGGCACAATAAATACAGTTAGATCCCAGACGGCACAATAAATACAGGTGGCCCCCCGCCAGCATCGCCCCACATTGGATCCTCCATACTTCCCTCCGTCGCTTCCCCGGTGCGCCCGCCGCGCCTACCGGTACCTTAGCCCTCCATGCTAAAACAAATAGCTACCATATCGGCGCATGCGTTCGCAAACAGTCTGACAGTCTAAAAGAAATCCCCGTAAGGATTATCACATCTCAATCACATAGAAATCAAGAGTCAAATGTAGAAATCATAGTTCGAGATTGTAATTAAGAAGTAATCAGCAGAATCATTGTCAACAATTTACATAATTGGAAGAAAGGAAAATCAAAGAATTCAAATCATACAAAAAAGGTATACTGAGGCAGAATAATCGTCTGGCCATATAACATTAAAGAAAAGGCATTAAGCACATACCGGAACACGGCCAATTTATAGCTGACGAAATAGATATGACGCAATAATCGTCTCATTGGTCCAGCAAACCATGCCACCAATAGACTAACCTAGAACAGCTGGGCCAATGGGGAAGCCGGGTTGTGATCCCTTTCCCCCGCTTCACAAATTATTACAATATATGGTAATGAATTCTGTCCTGGTGGGCTTATAGGTTGCTGGCTGTAACATTAATTTCGCGATTATTAAAGCACATTAAGCATCAATCGATATAAAGCCAATTTAGAGAGAAATATAAAAGGAAATTAACACAAATACACAATTAATTCAGTCAATATTGATAAACGGCAAATTCGTATTAAGGTTTTATAAGAGTTTGCCACCATAAATGTTATTTACTAAGATTTTATTATAAAATTACATACGCAAACTACATACTTTTACAAAAATGGATGAAATATATATACTTGGATATTTTATTGTCCCTATCTAATCACGGATGTACATCATTATGACTTATCTAAAATACTTTATACTGTATAATGGGCTGCTTCAGTACACAGCGCCATATATCGTAACACCGCTCCAAGGGAAACAAGCAATGTTTCCCTCCAATTGTAGAAGAATATAGGGCAATGAGAATTAACAAAATAAAATTTACTTTCAAACAATTCAATAACTTGGTTCTATAATAATTTTAATATGTATAAATATTGCCATTAATATTGCATAATGATTTTTACATACAAATTAAATTACAAAAATATTGCTTCCTCTGCTGCATAATAATTACTACATACAAATTAAATTACAAAAATATTGCTTCCCTTCCATTTATTTACAAATTGATGGTCTACCTAAATAATATAAAACGCCCTGGCTAGGGCAGGTGAAAGGGGTAAGCAAAACTCGTGGGTTTGTCTCCCCAATCACCTCCTTCGCCTCTTGCTATTAATATTATATCATAATATAATATACACCGCTTATAAAATTCTAAAAAATGGATACGACTAGTGTATATGAGTCCAGTCGAATGTTTTATCAAAACCTACGATATACATCAGAGCGACGATGATGTATATGTCTAGAGTTTGTCGCTCCGTGATATGTGGCATCATCGGCTAGCTCCTGGGTCTCTCGGGCTCACTCCTCTTTTTCGTCCCCTTCCCAGATACACCAGTCTACCCCCTGTAGACTCTGTTGACGGCGTCCGTGAGGCGTCACTTCACGGAACTGGCGACGACGTTCCCTGGGCACCAACTGGCTCCCGGCTGGTGCTCCTCCCTTGGCCTCGCCCCTTTTGCCGTGTCCCTGTGGGCACCTCCGCCAACTCTTCTTTCTGCAACTGCACGCGCGCCCTTTCGGACACCCCTGCGCCTTTCGTTGCAGTTTTTGCGCGTCGATAATTGCGTGGTATTGCACATCCTTGGCTTGATGCTTGCCAAGGACTACTCCTTATGTTCCTTGCCGCAAGCTATGAGCTCCGGCTGTTGTCGCTGTGGGCGCGGCAGTCCTTTGCTCCTCCACCCATTCAGCGGTCAATGACCCCAACTGAACGTGAGTTAGCAAGAACTCGTTCCGGTATTGGATAGCCGCCATCCTCCAATCGCCTCGTGCGCATACTACCTTTCTCGTTTCTGAGAACACTCCTTTCGTAATTCTGTCGCAGATGAAATTCCATGTATATTTGTTGTCCATATCGAGCTGCCGGAAATAAGATCTAATGACCACAACTCCTGTATTCTGCGGAAGGTCCTGGGTGGTTAACATCAATTCTTGATATTGAGGTAGGGATTGCAAATATGGTTCGCATGCAACGTGTGATGGATCCACCACCCAGAATCCGTAGCCTGCCTTAAACGGTAGCCACCTCATCTGTGCTTGAATATGATAATCTGCCACGCTTTCCCACTTATCCAACATCTCCCGGAGGAGGTTAGCGCTGTGGTTCTGGAAGGAATCATCACGCAGCTGGCACTTTGCACTATGGTGTCCTTTCACTCCGCAATATCCATACTGGGAAATGAAGACAGTACATGTATGGAAAGAATGGTCAGTCTCGTTGCACCAACAGCAAACCTTGTGCGCCGCTTCTAACACAGTGTCACATGTCTTTTGACTATGTCTCATGCTGCCGCATAATTTGCATCTACACGCTTGCGGAAACCAAGCCCTCTCATATATGAGGTCTCCAATCTGCTTCGCGCTTCCTTCCTTCCCAATATCTAGAACGATGTCATCCTCTCCAGTCAAGGGTTGCCGATCCGGAACAAAGTAAACATCCTCGCCTTTGTGCTCGATCTCTAATATTTCCTCCCGCGTCCATTTAGGATATGTCTTCTCCACAGGAAGATCCATTCCGAACACCTCTACTAACGTCTCAGGCCAACCCTCTCCCTTCCTCTCTCTAACGGTTCTATCTTCCTCCAAGTGGACGGGAGTACCAAACCCGTGGGTTTGGTTCCCGAACCACTTCTCCAATGCCTCCGGCGTCGGATACTCCATGGAAGGTCGATCTCCCAAATCTCTGATGGTCTGTCGGTATACTCCTTCGAATATCGCCAATCCTCTCCTAACCATTGATGTATTGTCTAGCGATTGGTTGAAGAACGGGGTTAAGAAACGCTTCATCACATCAGACTGAATTCTTCCCTTCGATTTAATGTATTGTTCTCCTCCGAATACCAATGGATGGTGCTTCAGAACTCTCGCAATGATATCCGTGATTAAACAAGTTACCGTGTTCGACTCCAGTACCAAATAATATTGCAACGATGCACGGGGTGGTGCGCAGATGTTCCAATACACTAACGCTTGCCGCTTAAAGTGGGATTTGAACTCCGCTCCCGGCGGCATGTTATATTCACCGTACACCTCCTCGTATTTCTTTTGCATCTTTAACTTGAAGTCCCAATTATATAACAAATGCGCTATAAAGCCCATACCAGTCTTAACAGAATTAGGATACTCCCTATAAATCCCAATGTCCTGCGCCCATAGCAATAATAGCTTGGTGTCGACGAACGGTCTCGGCAATCGATCCTCTAGATCCGTCATAGCATTAAAATCGCTCTCCAAATCGCTTTGGACACCCGATCCCACCTTAACGTAATCCTGATTAAGGATCGCCTCCCTAACCTTCTTGGGTAACATCCTGGCATCGATACGCTCCGCTCCGTGCATACCCCCTCATCTACATACCTCTAAGATTTGTTCTCTGGGATCCTCCCTCGCCTATATTCAGTCGTTATGATGGGCTCCGGTTTTTCTCGGTCAGCCATCACATGCATAAACACGTGAGTTACACCGTCAGCTGCGCGAATTTGAATGCACTTACTAGTTAAGCATTCCTGGTGAGACCCTCCCTCGTTATCGTAGAACATCAAACTCCAATCCTCCAAGGATTCCTCCGTCTTTCTCCATTGACGCTGGATCTCGTCGGATGGGGTCCACATGCGCTCGATAGCCTTGTGGTCGTCATAGTGGGTATAGGAACCCTTCCTCCTTAGCCACGCCTGGTCTACCTCCTCGTCGTCTGGGAACGTAGCCACCGCGACCCATACCTTTATGTATTTGTCTAACCAACCAAACAACTTACTCTCCTTCCCCGGAGCTCCAATCTTATCCAATGTATCGTAGTCTGTTATCTGCATCGGGACATCATGCAAGAACTTCGCACACAAAGCCTCCCTCAAGCAGTCAACGTTCCCATGATCCGTCAACATCACCATCGGCAAGAATCGAATGGCTTCTCGTGACTCCGGGTGATCTACCAACATCGCAGCTTCATTTCCGCTGGAATAATACACCGGTCTAGGTTGAGATACAGCCTGTGGAACAAATCCAGTGACTCTCCTCGTCTCCTCCTGATGTCTATCTGCAGTCTTGTTAAACTCTGCTATACGCTCTTCGAATAACTGCTTCGCCTTCGCCGCTCGCTCTTCCTGCCGCAACGCGTCTATCTTGTCCTGGTGCTCAGGCGTGAGCTTCCTCTCCCGGTGAGGCGAAGTGAATGTGGTCCAGGGACTCGAGAGTTCCAAACCCGCGGGTTTGGTACTCGAGTCCCATGCCGCTTTGCGCCGTGCCTCTAGGTCCTTATAGGGACGGTAAAGCGAAATGGCCGCCGCCGTTTCTATCAAAGCGGGCGTCATACGGGGTTTAATTTCCGTATACGGGTCCAAAGTCGTAACGGTCGGCGTAACAGGTCTTGGAGGTCTCTTTCCGCTAAAATCGATGCTGATCATCGGATTACTCATCGGGTAACCTCCCTCGTTATTCCTAAGAAACTGATGAGCTTTACACCGCGTTAATATCAGTTTGGGATTCAACTCATTCAGTCGATCGGGGATTGATATGTCTTGTTTATTCATGCTTTCGCTGCATTTGTAAAACAACTTATATATGGTGAAAACCTTTGGCGTCTCCTCATCCTCGCCTCAGGTCCTCCGGTAAAGATGCATTCCATCGAATTGATCTCTGACGGCAGGTAGTGGTTCATCGTTGAATCCCTTCCAACCCATCACAATAACCAAAGTTCATGGCTGTTTGAATCCCTTCCCACTCAACAAAATAACCAACGTTCATGGTTGCTTGAATCCCTTCCCACCCAACACAATAACCAACGTTCATGGCTGCTTGAATCCCTTCCCACCCATCACAATAACCAACTTTCATGGCTGCTTGAATCTCTTCCCACCCATCACAATAACCAACGTTCATGGCTTCTTGAATCCCTAACACAATAACCAACGTTCATGGCTGCTTGAATCCTTCCCACCCAACAAAATAACCAACGTTCATGGTTGCTTGAATCGCTTCCCACCCAACACAATGACCAACGTTCATGGCTGCTTGAATCCCTTCGCACCCATCATAATAACCAAAGTTCATGGCAGCTTGAATCCCTTCCCACCCAGCACAATAACCAACGTTCATGGCTGCTTGAATCCCTTCCCAGCCAACACGATAACCAACGTTCATGGCTGCTTCTATCCCTTCCCACCCAACACAATTACCAAAATTTCATGGCTGCTTGAATCCCTTCCCACCCAGCACAATAACCAATGTTCATGGCTGCTTGAATCCCTTCCCACCCAACACAATAACCAACGTTCGTGGCTGCTTGAATCACTTCCCACCCCGCACAATAACCAACGTTCATGGCTGCTTGAATCCCTTCCCACCCAACACAATAACCAACGTTCATGGCTGCTGGAATCCCTTAGCCACCCATCACAATAACCAACGTTCATAGCTGCTTGAAAGCCTTCCCACCCAACACAATAACCAACGTTCATGGCTGCTTGAATCCCTTCCCACTCAACACAATAACCAACGTTCATGGTTGATTGAATCCCTTCCCACCCATCACAATAACCAACGTTCATGACTTCTTGAATCCCTTCCCACTCAACACAATAACCAACGTTCATGGCTGCTTGAATCCCTTCCCACCCGTCACAATAACCAACGTTCATGGCTGCTTGAATCGCTTCCCACCCATCACAATAACCAACGTTCATGGCTTCTTGAATCCCTTCCCACTCAACACAATAACCAACGTTCATGGCTGCTTGAATCCCTTCCCACCCAACACAATAACCATAGTTAATTGCTGCTTGAATCCCTTCCCACCCAACACAATAACCATCGTTCATGGCTGCTTGAATCCCTTCCCACCCAACACAATAACCATAGTTCATTGCTGCTTGAATCCCTTCCCACTCAACACAATAACCAACGTTCATGGCTGCTTGAATCTCTTCCCACTCAACGCAATAACCAACGTTCATGGCTGCTTTAATCCCTTCCCACCCTACTTAATCAACAAAGTTCATGGCTGCTTGAATCCCTTCCTACCCATCACAATAACCAACGTTCATGGCTGCTTGAATCCCTTCCCACCTAACACAATAAACAACGCTAATGGCTGCTTGAATCCCTTCCCACCCATCACAATAACCAACGTTCATGGCTGTTTGAATCCCTTCCCACCCATCACAATAACCAACGTTCATGGCTGCTTCAATCCCTTCTCACTCAAAACAATAACCAACGTTCATGGCTGCTTGAATTCCCTCCCCACCCATCACAATAACCAAAGTTAATGGCTGTTGGAATCCCTTCCCACTCAACACAATAACCAACGTTCATGGCTGCTTGAATCCTTTCCCACCCAACACAATAACCAACGTTCATGGCTGTTTGAATCCCTTCCCACCCAACACAATAACCATCGTTCATTGCTGCTTGAATCCCTTCCCATCCAACACAATAACCATCGTTCATGGCTGCTTGAATCCCTTCCCACTCAACGCAATAACCAACGTTCATGGCTGCTTTAATCCCTTCCCACCCTACTCAATCAACAAAGTTCATGGCTGCTTGAATCCCTTCCTACCCATCACAATAACCAACGTTCATGGCTGCTTGAATCCCTTCCCACTCAACACAATAACCAACGTTCATGGTTGATTGAATCCCTTCCCACCCATCACAATAACCAACGTTCATGACTTCTTGAATCCCTTCCCACTCAACACAATAACCAACGTTCATGGCTGCTTGAATCCCTTCCCACCCGTCACAATAACCAACGTTCATGGCTGCTTGAATCGCTTCCCACCCATCACAATAACCAACGTTCATGGCTTCTTGAATCCCTTCCCACTCAACACAATAACCAACGTTCATGGCTGCTTGAATCCCATCCCACCCAACACAATAACCATCGTTCATTGCTGCTTGAATCCCTTCCCACCCAACACAATAACCATCGTTCATGGCTGCTTGAATCCCTTCCCACTCAACGCAATAACCAACGTTCATGGCTGCTTTAATCCCTTCCCACCCTACTCAATCAACAAAGTTCATGGCTGCTTGAATCCCCTCCTACCCATCACAATAACCAACGTTCATGGCTGCTTGAATCCCTTCCCACCTAACACAATAAACAACGCTAATGGCTGCTTGAATCCCTTCCCACCCATCACAATAACCAACGTTCATGTCTGTTTGAATCCCTTCCCACCCATCACAATAACCAACGTTCATGGCTGCTTGAATCCCTTCTCACTCAAAACAATAACCAACGTTCATGGCTGCTTGAATCCCTTCCCACCCAACACAATAACCATCGTTCATGGCTGCTTGAATCCCTTCCCACTCAACGCAATAACCAACGTTCATGGCTGCTTTAATCCCTTCCCACCCTACTCAATCAACAAAGTTCATGGCTGCTTGAATCCCTTCCTACCCATCACAATAACCAACGTTCATGGCTGCTTGAATCCCTTCCCACTCAACACAATAACCAACGTCCATGGTTGATTGAATCCCTTCCCACCCATCACAATAACCAACGTTCATGACTTCTTGAATCCCTTCCCACTCAACACAATAACCAACGTTCATGGCTGCTTGAATCCCTTCCCACCCGTCACAATAACCAACGTTCATGGCTGCTTGAATCGCTTCCCACCCATCACAATAACCAACGTTCATGGCTTCTTGAATCCCTTCCCACTCAACACAATAACCAACGTTCATGGTTGATTGAATCCCTTCCCACCCATCACAATAACCAACGTTCATGACTTCTTGAATCCCTTCCCACTCAACACAATAACCAACGTTCATGGTTGATTGAATCCCTTCCCACCCATCACAATAACCAACGTTCATGACTTCTTGAATCCCTTCCCACTCAACACAATAACCAACGTTCATGACTTCTTGAATCCCTTCCCACTCAACACAATAACCAACGTTCATGGCTGCTTGAATCCCTTCCCACCCGTCACAATAACCAACGTTCATGGCTGCTTGAATCGCTTCCCACCCATCACAATAACCAACGTTCATGGCTTCTTGAATCCCTTCCCACTCAACACAATAACCAACGTTCATGGCTGCTTTAATCCCTTCCCACCCTACTCAATCAACAAAGTTCATGGCTGCTTGAATCCCTTCCTACCCATCACAATAACCAACGTTAATGGCTGCTTGAATCCCTTCCCACTCAACACAATAACCAACGTTCATGGTTGATTGAATCCCTTCCCACCCATCACAATAACCAACGTTCATGACTTCTTGAATCCCTTCCCACTCAACACAATAACCAACGTTCATGACTTCTTGAATCCCTTCCCACTCAACACAATAACCAACGTTCATGGCTGCTCGAATCCCTTCCCACCCGTCACAATAACCAACGTTCATGGCTGCTTGAATCGCTTCCCACCCATCACAATAACCAACGTTCATGGCTTCTTGAATCCCTTCCCACTCAACACAATAACCAACGTTCATGGCTGCTTTAATCCCTTCCCACCCTACTCAATCAACAAAGTTCATGGCTGCTTGAATCCCTTCCTACCCATCACAATAACCAACGTTCATGGCTGCTTGAATCCCTTCCCACTCAACACAATAACCAACGTTCATGGTTGATTGAATCCCTTCCCACCCATCACAATAACCAACGTTCATGACTTCTTGAATCCCTTCCCACTCAACACAATAACCAACGTTCATGGCTGCTTGAATCCCTTCCCACCCGTCACAATAACCAACGTTCATGGCTGCTTGAATCGCTTCCCACCCATCACAATAACCAACGTTCATGGCTTCTTGAATCCCTTCCCACTCAACACAATAACCAACGTTCATGGCTGCTTGAATCCCTTCCCACCCAACACAATAACCATCGTTCATTGCTGCTTGAATCCCTTCCCACCCAACACAATAACCATCGTTCATGGCTGCTTGAATCCCTTCCCACTCAACGCAATAACCAACGTTCATGGCTGCTTTAATCCCTTCCCACCCTACTCAATCAACAAAGTTCATGGCTGCTTGAATCCCCTCCTACCCATCACAATAACCAACGTTCATGGCTGCTTGAATCCCTTCCCACCTAACACAATAAACAACGCTAATGGCTGCTTGAATCTCTTCCCACCCATCACAATAACCAACGTTCATGGCTGTTTGAATCCCTTCCCACCCATCACAATAACCAACGTTCATGGCTGCTTGAATCCCTTCTCACTCAAAACAATAACCAACGTTCATGGCTGCTTGAATTCCCTCCCCACCCATCACAATAACCAAAGTTAATGGATGTTGGAATCCCTTCCCACTCAACACAATAACCAACGTTCATGGCTGCTTGAATCCTTTCCCACCCAACACAATAACCAACGTTCATGGCTGTTTGAATCCCTTCCCACCCAGCACAATAACCAACGTTCATGGCTGCTTGAATCCTTTCCCACCCAACACAATAACCAACGTTCATGGCTGTATGAATCCCTTCCCACCCAACACAATAACCAACGTTCATGGCTGCTTGAATCCTTTCCCACCCAACACAATAACCAACGTTCATGGCTGCTTGAATCCCTTCCCACCCAGCAAAATAACCGACGCTCTTGATTGGTTGAAAAGTATTGTGTAAAAGAAGCAGGTTGGTCAGAAATCGAGCTAAAATTACAAAAGTATGAGCGATAAAGTTACATTAATTATTATAAGGAATAATAATTTTGAAATATTCTGCAAAAGTAATAAAGTAATTAAACAAAAAATAAAATATTTATGTTACTTTACGGTAGCGTAACATAAAACGTGTGGCAATTCACTTTACGACGTGTAATGTAGCTATCTATTTAATCGCCAAGTTTTAACAGTAGTTAACGACCTTAGTGTTAAGCAACACATTGTAACTCAGGGGGATAACATATCACAGTAGAGGGGACATTTAGTGAGACATGGGGGGGGGGGGGGGCTGGACGGTAATCCCATCTTGGCGAATTAATATCCCGCCTCAATGTTAAGTTCTCAATTTAGGGAAAGGAGCAGTGTACAGTGGCACGTTATTTTAACCAAAACAATAAACTAAACGCAATAGAACAGGTGACAATTTTATTTTTGAGAGTAATCAACTGTAATTTGCGTCGAATTTCCCCTGGAGAGGGATGAACTTTTATTGCGTCCAGTTTCCCCTCCCCCCTATCTGAATTTAGTCGCGAAGTAAAACCAGCTTTAGACGGGATATATCTTTTTACAGAACACAGCAGAACACAGTAGAACACAGCAGAACACAATAGAATACAGGCGGAACATAGGCGAACACAGCTGTAATTAAAATCTACACCAAAAAATAACACACTTGGTAAAGTACCGGATTTAATCATACCACTGTAAGATGTCAATTACATATTTAAATTAAATGGCGGTTTTCCATATCCTCCAAAATAAATTACTTCTCATTATCCTGTAACCATGGAGAATTGGTTAGTTCTACAGCAGTACAGTACCGGTAGCTGAGTAGGCCTACATCAGTACATTGGTAATATACTCTACACTGTGCCCGGTAATTGCCGGTAAATGCCTACATCTGTCTGTCTACTGTGTTCTGTAAAAAGAACTAGCCCTATCCCTTTAGACGAGATCTTTACAATGATTTAAAACTGTAACTAATATAGTTGAAACATAATCCCCCTAATTCAAAGCTGACATGGTTGAGGATAGCGGCATCTGTGTACACTATACATGTCATGTGTATGTATTGCTGACATCAGCTGGAGACAAACAAACTATGCCTTTAAAACAATGTCTCAATGCTACGATGTATTGCATTATAAGTTTAGCTGCAATGAAATACTTGTAATATTCCATCGCTTTTAGCTGTAGTTTTTTTTATTCGTATGTGGTAATATTATGTTAAGTAAATACGTAAGTAAAACAGGATGTACAAAATGTATAACTTTATACGGCAGGTCTTTTACATCTGTAATCCATAGGAAACGAACGGATGAAGTGGTAGGCTTTCATTCACCCGCGGTTACATAGTGTATGGATGATAGCAATTACGTGTTGTACCTATTTCTAGATTATAAGTCGTAAAGTAATTATACGCTAGCGATGTTTGATCAGTCACAACCGATCTCTCGACGATGGCTAAATGTCAAGTTATATATAATTTATCAATGATGATAGATGGGCATCAATCGCATTATTGATGATAATATTGATCATAATGTCTAACCTGACTTATCCGTAACGTGTATTGTGCATTGCTGACTTAGCCGTAACGTGTATTGTGCATTGCTGACTTAGCCGTAACGTGTATTGTACATTGCTGACTTAGCCGTAACGTGTATTGTACATTGCTGACTTAGCCGTAACGTGTATTGTACATTGCTGACTTAGCCGTAACGTGTATTGTGCATTGCTGACTTAGCCATAACGTGTATTGTGGATTGCTGACTTAGCCGTAACTTGTATTGTGCATTGCTAACTTAGCCGTAACGTGTATTGTGCATTGCTGACTTATCCGTAACGTGTATTGTGCATTGCTAACTTAGCCGTAACGTGTATTGTACATTGCTGACTTAGCCGTAACGTGTATTGTGCATTGCTGACTTATCGGTAACGTGTATTGTACATTGCTGACTTAGCCGTAACGTGTATTGTGCATTGCTGACTTAGCCGTAACGTGTATTGTGCATTGCTGACTTAGCCGTAACGTGTATTGTGCATTGCTGGCTTAGCTGTAACGTGTATTGTGATTGCTGACTTAGACGTAACGTGTATTGTGCATTGCTGACTTAGCCGTAACGTGTATTGTGATTGCTGACTTATCCGTAACTTGTATTGTGCATTGCTAACTTAGCCGTAACGTGTATTGTACATTGCTGACTTAGCCGTAACGTGTATTGTGCATTGCTGACTTATCGGTAACGTGTATTGTGCATTGCTGACTTAGCCGTAACGTGTATTGTGCATTGCTGACTTAGCCGTAACGTGTATTGTGCATTGCTGACTTAGCCGTAACGCGCATTGTGCATTGCTGACTTAGCTGTAACGTGTATTGTGATTGCTGACTTAGACGTAACGTGTATTGTGCATTGCTGACTTAGCCGTAACGTGTATTGTGCATTGCTAACTTAGCCGTAACGTGTATTGTGCATTGCTGACTTAGCCGTAACGTGTATTGTGATTGCTGACTTAGCCGTAACGTGTATTGTGCATTTCTGACTTATCCGTAACGAGTATTGTGCATTGCTGACTTAGCCGTAACGTGTATTGTGATTGCTGACTTATCCGTAACTTGTATTGTGCATTGCTAACTTAGCCGTAACGTGTATTGTACATTGCTGAGTTAGCCGTAACGTGCATTGTGCATTGCTGACTTATCGGTAACGTGTATTGTGCATTGCTGACTTAGCCGTAACGTGTATTGTGCATTGCTGACTTAGCCGTAACGTGTATTGTGCATTGCTGACTTAGCCGTAACGTGTATTGTGCATTGCTGACTTAGCTGTAACGTGTATTGTGATTGCTGACTTAGCCGTAACGTGTATTGTGCATTTCTGACTTATCCGTAACGAGTATTGTGCATTGCTGACTTAGCCGTAACGTGTATTGTGACTGCTAACTTATCCGTAACGAGTATTGTGCATTGCTGACTTAGCCGTAACGTGTATTGTACATTGCTGACTTAGCCGTGACGTGTATTGTGCATTGCTGACTTAGCCGTAACGTGTATTGTGATTGCTGACTTATCCGTAATGTGTATTTTGCATTGGTGACTTAGCCGTAACGTGTATTGTGATTGCTGACTTAGCCGTAACGTGTATTGTGCATTGTTGACTTATCCGTAACTTGTATTGTGCATTGCTAACTTAGCCGTAACGTGTATTGTGCATTGTTGACTTATCCGTAACTTGTATTGTGCATTGCTAACTTAGCCGTAACGTGTATTGTACATTGCTGACTTAGCCGTATCGTGTATTGTGCATTGCTGACTTATCGGTAACGTGTATTGTACATTGCTGACTTAGCCGTAACGTGTATTGTGCATTGCTGACTTAGCCGTAACGTGTATTGTGCATTGCTGACTTAGCCGTAACGTGTATTGTGCATTGCTGACTTAGCTGTAACGTGTATTGTGATTGCTGACTTAGACGTAACGTGTATTGTGCATTGCTGACTTAGCCGTAACGTGTATTGTGATTGCTGACTTATCCGTAACTTGTATTGTGCATTGCTAACTTAGCCGTAACGTGTATTGTACATTGCTGAGTTAGCCGTAACGTGCATTGTGCATTGCTGACTTATCGGTAACGTGTATTGTGCATTGCTGACTTAGCCGTAACGTGTATTGTGCATTGCTGACTTAGCCGTAACGTGTATTGTGCATTGCTGACTTAGCCGTAACGTGTATTGTGCATTGCTGACTTAGCTGTAACGTGTATTGTGATTGCTGACTTAGACGTAACGTGTATTGTGCATTGCTGACTTAGCCGTAACGTGTATTGTGCATTGCTAATTTAGCCGTAACGTGTATTGTGCATTGCTGACTTAGCCGTAACGTGTATTGTGATTGCTGACTTAGCCGTAACGTGTATTGCTCATTGCTGACTTAGCCGTAACGTGTATTGTGATTGCTAACTTATCCGTAACGAGTATTGTGCATTGCTGACTTAGCCGTAACGTGTATTGTGATTGCTAACTTATCCGTAACGAGTATTGTGCATTGCTGACTTAGCCGTAACGTGTATTGTACATTGCTGACTTAGCCGTGACGTGTATTGTGCATTGCTGACTTAACCGTAACGTGTATTGTGATTGCTGACTTATCCGTAATGTGTATTTTGCATTGGTGACTTAGCCGTAACGTGTATTGTGATTGCTGACTTAGCCGTAACGTGTATTGTGCATTGCTGACTTAGCCGTAACGTGTATTGTGCATTGCTGAATTAGCCGTAACGTGTATTGTGATTGCTGACTTAGCCGTAACGTGTATTGTGCATTGCTGACTTAGCCGTAACGTGTATTGTGCATTGCTGAATTAGCCGTAACGTGTATTGTGCATTGCTGACTTATCCGTAACGTGTATTGTATATTGCTGACTTATCCGTAACGTGTATTGTGATTGCTGACTTAGCCGTAACGTGTATTGTGATTGCTGACTTAGCCGTAACTTGTATTGTGCATTGCTGACTTAGCCGTAACGTGTATTGTGATTGCTGACTTAGCCGCAACGTGTATTGTGCATTGCTGACTTAGCCGTAACGTGTATTGTGATTGCTGACTTATCCGTAACTTGTATTGTGCATTGCTAACTTAGCCGTAACGTGTATTGTGATTGCTGACTTAGCCGTAACGTGTATTGTGCATTGCTGAATTAGCCGTAACGTGTATTGTGCATTGCTGACTTATCCGTAACGTGTATTGTGATTGCTGACTTAGCCGTAACGTGTATTGTGATTGCTGACTTAGCCGTAACTTGTATTGTGCATTGCTGACTTAGCCGTAACGTGTATTGTGATTGCTGACTTAGCCGTAACGTGTATTGTGCATTTCTGACTTATCCGTAACGAGTATTGTGCATTGCTGACTTAGCCGTAACGTGTATTGTGATTGCTGACTTAGCCGTAACGTGTATTGTGCATTTCTGACTTATCCGTAACGAGTATTGTGCATTGCTGACTTAGCCGTAACGTGTATTGTGACTGCTAACTTATCCGTAACGAGTATTGTGCATTGCTGACTTAGCCGTAACGTGTATTGTACATTGCTGACTTAGCCGTGACGTGTATTGTGCATTGCTGACTTAGCCGTAACGTGTATTGTGATTGCTGACTTATCCGTAATGTGTATTTTGCATTGGTGACTTAGCCGTAACGTGTATTGTGATTGCTGACTTAGCCGTAACGTGTATTGTGCATTGTTGACTTATCCGTAACTTGTATTGTGCATTGCTAACTTAGCCGTAACGTGTATTGTGCATTGTTGACTTATCCGTAACTTGTATTGTGCATTGCTAACTTAGCCGTAACGTGTATTGTACATTGCTGACTTAGCCGTATCGTGTATTGTGCATTGCTGACTTATCGGTAACGTGTATTGTACATTGCTGACTTAGCCGTAACGTGTATTGTGCATTGCTGACTTAGCCGTAACGTGTATTGTGCATTGCTGACTTAGCCGTAACGTGTATTGTGCATTGCTGACTTAGCTGTAACGTGTATTGTGATTGCTGACTTAGACGTAACGTGTATTGTGCATTGCTGACTTAGCCGTAACGTGTATTGTGATTGCTGACTTATCCGTAACTTGTATTGTGCATTGCTAACTTAGCCGTAACGTGTATTGTACATTGCTGAGTTAGCCGTAACGTGCATTGTGCATTGCTGACTTATCGGTAACGTGTATTGTGCATTGCTGACTTAGCCGTAACGTGTATTGTGCATTGCTGACTTAGCCGTAACGTGTATTGTGCATTGCTGACTTAGCCGTAACGTGTATTGTGCATTGCTGACTTAGCTGTAACGTGTATTGTGATTGCTGACTTAGACGTAACGTGTATTGTGCATTGCTGACTTAGCCGTAACGTGTATTGTGCATTGCTAATTTAGCCGTAACGTGTATTGTGCATTGCTGACTTAGCCGTAACGTGTATTGTGATTGCTGACTTAGCCGTAACGTGTATTGCTCATTGCTGACTTAGCCGTAACGTGTATTGTGATTGCTAACTTATCCGTAACGAGTATTGTGCATTGCTGACTTAGCCGTAACGTGTATTGTGATTGCTAACTTATCCGTAACGAGTATTGTGCATTGCTGACTTAGCCGTAACGTGTATTGTACATTGCTGACTTAGCCGTAACGTGTATTGTGCATTGCTGACTTAACCGTAACGTGTATTGTGATTGCTGACTTATCCGTAATGTGTATTTTGCATTGGTGACTTAGCCGTAACGTGTATTGTGATTGCTGACTTAGCCGTAACGTGTATTGTGCATTGCTGACTTAGCCGTAACGTGTATTGTGCATTGCTGAATTAGCCGTAACGTGTATTGTGATTGGTGACTTAGCCGTAACGTGTATTGTGCATTGCTGACTTAGCCGTAACGTGTATTGTGCATTGCTGAATTAGCCGTAACGTGTATTGTGCATTGCTGACTTATCCGTAACGTGTATTGTATATTGCTGACTTATCCGTAACGTGTATTGTGATTGCTGACTTAGCCGTAACGTGTATTGTGATTGCTGACTTAGCCGTAACTTGTATTGTGCATTGCTGACTTAGCCGTAACGTGTATTGTGATTGCTGACTTAGCCGCAACGTGTATTGTGCATTGCTGACTTAGCCGTAACGTGTATTGTGATTGCTGACTTATCCGTAACTTGTATTGTGCATTGCTAACTTAGCCGTAACGTGTATTGTGATTGCTGACTTAGCCGTAACGTGTATTGTGCATTGCTGAATTAGCCGTAACGTGTATTGTGCATTGCTGACTTATCCGTAACGTGTATTGTGATTGCTGACTTAGCCGTAACGTGTATTGTGATTGCTGACTTAGCCGTAACTTGTATTGTGCATTGCTGACTTAGCCGTAACGTGTATTGTGATTGCTGACTTAGCCGTAACGTGTATTGTGCATTGCTGAATTAGCCGTAACGTGTATTGTGCATTGCTGATTTATCCGTAACGTGTATTGTATATTGCTGACTTATCCGTAACGTGTATTGTGATTGCTGACTTAGCCGTAACGTGTATTGTGATTGCTGACTTATAGCCGTAACTTGTATTGTGCATTGCTGACTTAGCCGTAACGTGTATTGTGATTGCTGACTTAGCCGCAACGTGTATTGTGCATTGCTGACTTAGCCGTAACGTGTATTGTGATTGCTGACTTAGCCGTAACGTGTATTGTGATTGCTGAATTAGCCGTAACGTGTATTGTGCATTGCTGACTTATCCGTAACGTGTATTGTATATTGCTGACTTATCCGTAACGTGTATTGTGATTGCTGACTTAGCCGTAACGTGTATTGTGATTGCTGACTTAGCCGTAACTTGTATTGTGCATTGCTGACTTATCCGTAACGTGTATTGTGATTGCTGACTTAGTCGCAACGTGTATTGTGCATTGCTGACTTAGCCGTAACGTGTATTGTGCATTGAATATACACCTGGAGCATTCAATTATGTATATAATCAATTGTGCACAGCCTCTATCAGGATCAGGCATCCAGCTAACTTCCCATTTTCTTTAAAATCATTCATTAAACTCAGTGAATTAAGTTTATTTTAACTAACTCACTTATATGGAGCAACTCTTAATTGAAGTTGATGAGGTTACAATGCGAAATCTACGGCAGCACCTGCAGAGCAGTAGCAGAATACAAAATGGAACCTCCATTACATTTCATTGTGTATTGCACAAAGATAGAAGAGAAACAGGCCATAATCAAACCAATGGGTATAAGATCGGAAGCTATGGTAAAATAACAGCAAAACACTATGATAAGTCGAGTAAAATGGTTTAAAGTTAAGTAGTATACACAACTCTAATATAAAGCTTGTGGGAAAACATCCTTGCAAGTTTGTGTTGTGGAGTGATAACAACAAATCCCCCGCTATTACGGGTGGGTATTAACGGACTACTCAATTCATACCAAACCAAGGTACTGATGCGTTGTTATTAATATTTCTTATTATTTATTGCCACACTCAACTACTACCGCGGGTTATTGTTACAGTGGGTGTTGACCTTATCCTCTCTTAATAATATATAATATATCCATAATCTTTCAACTGAAATGAATCTTTCAACTTCTAACAGTAATAGTAATATAATAAATAATAAATATTAAATTTTCAAGTTGCAATTGTTATTCAATTGTTATGCTTCTTAATTTCAATGTTTCGTAATTTCAATATTGTTGTTTATCGATATGGATTTTGACAATATTGTAATTATTGTGATCTACACTTTGATTGGTTGTTTAGCAGTGGTGATAAACGGTTTTAACCTATTTATATTTTGGCTATCCAAGATTCCCTATCTGTTATCCGATCGTATAATGATTAACCAATCAGTGGCAAACCTGCTGGCCGGATTAATATTTGCAGTGAGTAGCATAGAAGGTAAAACTCGAACACCCATTGGTTATCCAGGTAACTACACCTACTGCCTGCTGTGGTGGAGCAGTCTTCCAATGTGGGGAATCATAAAAACATCTGTCTGGAGTCTTAACCTATTGTACATGGATAGGTGGTCTAGCGTGTGCCATCCTATCAAGCATCGTAACCATAGCAACAGGAAGGCTGTATATGTGCCAATTTTAGCGTTTGCTTGGATTTATGGAAATGCGCAAGAATTATTTCTATACTCTATTATAAACGTAACTAAAGAAAACAAGTGCATACTGGATGTTAGCAGCTACTCTTACACAACAGCAGTCAACATATTTTATATAACTGATGACTGGGTTGTGCCTCTGTGTATTATGTGCGCTTGCTACGGCGCTATTTACAGATGGATGCGCCGTTTGCGGAAACGCGTCGCACCACTAGGGGTCGTACCCGAAACCACCACCATTAGGGAACGAAACTTGGTATTCACAGTTATAGTGTGTGGAATCACTTACTTCGTATGTTGGACACCCAACGTGGTAGACAATATTTACGGGATGGTAGTCACAAACGCCTCTACACCATTCTGGATGTTCCTATTGCTACTCATTAACCTCAGTATAAACCCTCTAGTCTTTGTGTTCATGAGTAAATCATTTCGCCAGCGGGTTAAGAAGATTATAGGAATTGGTTCCAACGAAGTTTTGGGTTCAGTACAAACTGCTTGATAAACCTGTCCTTAGTTGAGTGAATTACTTAAAGTTAAATGAGCAGCGTGGTAGTTCATTTGGTTGAGCGCCGGGCCTGCAATCTATTGGTTGTAGGTTCAGCCCCGCCAGGGTCCACTCAGCCTTTCATCCACTGGGGTCGATAAAATGAGTACCAGTTAAATAACTGGGAGAAAATCTTGGAATAAGAGTAGCGCCGACCCCTACGCTCAGGTAGCAGCTATCGAAAGAGGAGCCTTCTGGTCACCTCCGGCTTCGGCCGACTGTATGCTTTTTGCTTAAATGAGCAGCTGAATGGCATATTATCAAGCAAATCAATCAAACAAACAATTGGCCCAAAGCCTGAGACGAGGCGACCCGAAGGGAACATAGACTGCCAATTTTAGCGATGAATCATAAAATTCGCCTTCGACTGGCGTTAATCACACGTTCGCCATTTTTATTCCGTACTGCTTAGCCATAAAGGAAAATGAATATAATTAACGAGCAGTTTTTATTAATAATATTATGATATGTGTTTGTAGCAACCAATTTATAGGTTTATTATGGTTACTGTATAGTATGTTATCTCAACTTCTGGCGAACCTTATTTTCAGCTTTGAATTTAACTTTAATCAATGAACATTTTTGGCTATGATTGTTGCGGTTACTGGCACACCTAGGCAGTGTAGGATCTCTTGGCAGTTTGTTTCTACCTATAGTTTGAACCACACCAGTTTATTACTCCGGCTCTCGGGTATCGTATAGGGAATATATACGATACTGGGGATTGTGGAGGCCGGGAGAGCTTGGTGCAGTTACAAAGGAGGTAATAAGTTAATCAGTTACATAGGAGTTAATGAGTTACACAATAGTTAATCAGTTACAACAATAAACAATGTTGTTACCAATTGAGGGAAAGGAGCAGATTACAGAGGCGGGCTTTTCTAACCAAAACAATAAACGATATTGTTACCAATTGAGGGAAAGGAGCAGGTTACAGAGGCAGGCTTTTGTAAACGAAACAATAAACGATGTTGTTGCCTACCAATCTAGGGAAAGGAGCAGGTTACAGAGGCGGGCTTTTCTAACCAAAACAATAAACGATATTGTTACCAATTGAGGGAGAGGAGATGGTTAAAGGAGGCGGGCTTTTCTAACCAAAACAATAAACGATATTGTTACCAATTGAGGGAAAGGTGCAGGTTACAAGGACGCTCTTTCTAACCAAAACAATAAACGATGTTGTTACCAATTGAGGGAAAGGAGCAGGTTACAGAGGCGGGCTTTTCTAACCAAAACAATAAACGATATTGTTACCAATTGAGGGAAAGGATCAGGTTACAGAGGCGGGCTTTTGTAAACGAAACAATAAACGATGTTGTTGCCTACTAATCTAGGGAAAGGAGCAGGTTACAGAGGCGGGCTTTTCTAACCAAAACAACAAACGATATTGTTACCAATGGAGGGAGAAGTGCAGGCTACAGTGGCAGGCTTTTGTAAACGAAACAATAAACGATGTTGTTGCCTACCAATCTAGGGAAAGGAGCAGGTTACAGAGGCGGGCTTTTCTAACCAAAACAACAAACGATATTGTTACCAATGGAGGGAGAAGTGCAGGCTACAGTGGCGGGCATTTCTAACCAAAACGATAAACGATATTGTTACCAATTGAGGGAAAGGAGCAGGTTACACGGACGCTCTTTCTAACCAAAACAGTAAACGATGTTGTTACCAATTGAGGGAATGGAGCACGTTACAGAGACGGGCTTTTCTAACCAAAACAATAAACGATATTGTTACCAATTGAGGGAAAGGAGCAGGTTACAGAGGCGGGCTTTTCTAAACGAAATAATAAACTATGTTGTTACCAATTGAAGGAGAGGAGTAGTTTACAGAGGCAGCTTTTCTAAACAAAACAATAAATGTTGTTTTTACCTACCAATTGAGAGAAAGGAGCAGGTCACAGCAGCGGGCATTTCTAACCAAAACAATAAACGTTGTTGTGTTGTTATCTACCAATTTAAGGAAAGGAGTAGGTTACAGAGGCGGGCTTTTCTAAACAAAACAATAAACGTTGTTTTTACCTACCAATTGAGGGAAAGGAGCGGGTTACAGCAACGGGCTTTTCTATCCAATCAATCTTCCCACATACCCACATTCCCTTCTTCCCACATTCCCACCCACCTTCAAACATTCTCATCTTCCCACATTCCCATCTCCCTATATTCCCACACACCTTCCCACATTCCCATCCACCTTCCCACATTCCCATCCACCTTCCTACATTCCCATCTCCCTACATTCCCATCCACCTTCCCACAATCCTATCCACCTTCCCGCATTCCCATCTTCCCACATTCCCATCCACCTTCCCACAATCCCATCCACCTTCCCGCATTCCCATCTTCCCACATTCCCATCCACCCACACTCCCATCTTAACCCAACAACCCACCTTCCCTTCCCACCCATCCACCTTCTCACTCAACGTCCGACCGACTGATCAACAGACCACCCCCCCCCCCCCCCCCCTCAAAAAAAGAGGAATTCGCGCAGCACGTAAATACCAAAACACCCCCCATGTGAAGTTTCCCAGACTGTTTGGGAAGAGGGTCGAAAATACGAAAGTTGCCTAATGATAGTGAATGGGCCAAATTCCTATTCGATGTGGTTTTTTTTCGCTGGGAATGGGAATCCTGGGAAACTTAACATGGGCGCGGTTGGGTGATGACTTAGCCCGCGGGAATTCTTAGCCCGCAAAATGGGAATCGTTTGCCCGCAAGCTTTCTTAGCCAGTGGGCAGGGCATCCTTAGCCCGAAAATAAATTGTATTAGCCCGCGGGAATTGATACTGGGCGATTAAATTGACAGACTGGCTTTCTAGTGAATAATTTCTAATGAAAATAATTTAATAATATTCCAGAGGCTGTATTCCAGAACGTAGCCCGGAGTTGTTAGTGGGGCCTATTAGAAGACTTAATCTGGTACTGGTACACTACCACAACACTGTGTTGTCAATCTAATAATGATTATAATAATACACAGCCACAATTGAATCTCCACTTGGCGATGTGGCGTAATGAAAGCAATGGCAGGTATGGGCTGTGCTGTGTGGAGTTTAATTCTGAGTTACGCAATGGGTTGGGTGGATGGCTACAACACATTATAATGGGGGGGGGGTGGGGGAGGTGCAGGTCCGCAGCTTCTACAATGATATAGTAATAGTCCACAACAAGAGAGGGGATGGGATCAATGGGGTTATATTCATACCTTGTCTTACAACGACCTGTGAGCAAAAGTGTGGTTTGTCGGCCGGATGGTTAAAACCCTCCATTAATTAAAAATTAATGAGCATAATTTAATAAGTATTACTAACCCAATTTGATTTTTAATATTTAAAAAATTATAATTACAATACTTTAAACTGAATTAAAAAATACGTATCTAATGATGTACATAACATAGTTTACTTTAAAACAAATTAGGTTTTCAATAAATTTAACTTATCAGAGTATTCAAATTAAATTACGGAAATTTTTAGAAGGTATTTTAGGGGGTGCGCAGGCGCTAGCGCTTGGATTTGTTTATTTACATTTATTAGTATAATTAGAGACAGGGGCAGGAAGGAAGCTTGTCGAATTTACACAATTACTGTATAAGCAAATGCAATGCAACGGCAGCCATCGCGCTGCTACGTCAATTGAGGTCTTTGGCCTTGATTCTGATTTAAGGGGTAGAAGGCGGGGTAGCTCAGTTGGTTGAGCGCCGGATTTGCCGGGAAGGTAGAGAACCCCGACTTAGTAACGGATCAGACTTATTACCTCCCGCACCACTATGTGACTCACCCCGACAAACCAAACAAGGTCCGAGTGGTCAATGACTGCGCAGCAGTCTATAGAGGAATGTCCCTGAATTCAGAATTGATGGATGGTCCCAATCTCAACAATTACCTAATAGGGATACTGTTACGCTTTAGACAGCGCGATTTGCCTTCACTTGCGACATCGTGGCGATGTTCCACCAGGTAAGAGCCTGCAAGGCGGACCAGGATAGTCTCCGATTTCTCTGGTATGAGAATGAAGAATGAATCGGCGCCCGCGACAGTCCCAACGGCACGCTGTTTGTCTTAAAGAAAACGGCGACAGTTCAGATTGGTAATTATCCAGTAGATGCAATCGAGTCCATCTTGAGGAACTTTTACATGGACGACGGATTGGTGTCCAAAGACACAGCAGAACAAGCCATAGAAGTGGCTCACGGTCTACAGGAGTGCTTGGCTACGGGAGGTTTCCCACTGACCAAGTTCACCACTAACTCGGAGGCATTATTGGAGTCGTTCCCAGTGAAGGATCGCGAGAGCGGAGACATAGAGTTGGGTGTAGAACCATGGCGCGAGTACTGGGACTTGGTTGGAATCCGAATACGGACAAATTCCAGGTAAGAGTTAGGTTCGAACCCAGTAGCCCAGACAAGACTTTGACTAAGAGAATCTGTTTTATCGACTATGAGTAGACTATTCGACCCGATGAACTTTATCAGTCCGGTAATATTACAGGCTCGGATATGTATGAGGAAAATCTGGATGTCCGACTTAGAGTGGGACGAGCCGATATCCCCTATACATGCAAAGCAGTGGAGAGAGTGGGAAGCCGAGTTGCATCTATTGAAAAATATAGATGTACCCCGTTCCTACTTTCCGAATCAGCTGGTATTCCCAGCTGATCTAGAGCTGCACATGTTCAGTGACGCAAGTGACACCGGCTTTGGTATGGTAGCCTACCTTCGCCGAGAGGTGGAGTCAAGATAAGTTTGCGACAGCCTTTGTGACTTATAGATCAAAGACAATGCCGGTCAAATACAGGACGGTCCCTCGTGCAGAGTTGCAGGCAGCAGTAGTATCGGTCGAGGTAAGTAAACAGATAATAGAGGAGTTAGACACGACCTTGACATTATTATATTGGACGGACGCATCTTTAGTGTTAGTGTATATTGCAGCGGACAATATTGCGCTAAAGACATTTGTAGCCAACAGACGCGCCCAGATCGTCGACTTTTCGACGAAGGAACAATGGAGACATTGTCCGGGAGTGTTAAACCCGGCCGACATATCTTCGAGAGGTGCTATGCCGGCGGAATTCTGCCAGGAAGAATCTCAAGAGTTTTGGTTACATGGGCCGGATTTTCTAACGAGGACACAGGAGCATTGGCCAGAGCGACTGAAGATCGTTACCAATCCGATGCCGATAGATGCAGAGGTCAAAGTGGAGAAGGTTTCCAAGTCTAAATCGAAAGCCAAACTCGAGTCATTGGAGCGGCCTGAAGAGTCATTGGAGCGGCCTGAAGAATCATTGGAGCGGCCCGGAGACCTGTCAGACCAAGAGACTTATGTGACTACAAGGTCCGGAAGGGTAAGTTATGACATAAAACCACCCTTACAGACTGCACAAGGGTCACAGTTAGAAAATTACGGACAGAAAATGACCACCAAGACTGAGCCTTCGGTTTCCAACCCTGCGGGTTTGGATTCGAAGATTCCATTGGCCAGTGGGCAACCGTCGCTGGCATTAGAGCCACGTAGTATTTATGACAAATTGCTAAATTCGTCCGCCTCTTGGCTGATAATTTGTAAAAGAACCGCGTGATTAAGCCGATATGTTTCGTTCCTTCGTTTAAAACATACGAAGCATTTTAGGAGATCAAACGAGCACTAATAGTGAGCGAATTCAGAGATTGAAACAACCTCTAACAGAGGATGAGATTGACCAAGCGGAATTAAAGCATTTGAGGCATTATCAAATGTGTGCCTTCTCAAAAGAATTCTATTTGTTATCGGCTCAACGACCAGTTCTCTATAAACCCCTCAAGAAATGGAGTCCATTAATCCATAAGGGTTTGATTTGTCATAGATCAAGAATCCAGACTGTCGACTAACTCACAGTTTAGGTTCCCAGTGATAATCCCTAGTCACCCAATAGAATTGCAAAGAGCGATTCTGTGGGATATACATAAGAGGCCGCATCACGCGGGAAGGTTACACTGCTTGTCGGCAGCGAGACAGCGATTCATTCTGTTGCAGCCAAGCAGGGCGGTAGGCACTATGTACGACGCCTGTCTGGTTTGCAAGAGAGTGAACGCCAGAGTATTGGAACAGAAAATGGCTGAACTCCCAAGAGCGAGAGTGCAGGCATATGATCCACCTTTCACAAATACGGGGGTGGACTGTTTTGGCCCGATTGAGGCAAAGAGTGGACGGCTGACTCACAAGAGATGGGGTCTGCTACTTACGGAAGCCCAATACGGCCACCTTCGCGGATCTCTTGACAAACTGGGGAAACCAGCAAAAGAGCGCCGTTGTCAAATATTCTGTCAACGGCGCGCGTTCTGCTAATGGCGCGCGTTCTGCCAACGGCGAGCCCTGTTGTCAGATTGTAAAATATTTTGTCAACGGCGCGCACTCTGACAACCCCGCGACCTGCTGACATGCCTATTCAACACGCAGTACTGGTACTGTGTTTACTTTCAGTACTTGTCAGCTTGACAGTTGTTAGCGGTATACTGTTATTATACTATTATACTATGCTACAGTATTTTGAATATTGAATATGGATAGAATTTTGTTGATTTTAATTATAACCCAGCTTTTCATGAAGGGATTTACCAATCCTGAGATTATAAGTTTACTACACTTTCATGGTGTCCATATCAGTGATAGGTCACTTAGGCGACGTTTACTGGACTTCGGCGTCGTGTGTTTTGGGATTACGATCCAAGAACCTTAGAAGATATCGTTGATGAAATTATAGAACTGGTTGGCGGTCATGCGTCACTGTGGGGTTATCGTCATATATGGCAAAGGCTTCGACTGAAGGGCTATCAGGTACCTCGTAGTGTTATACAGTACATTCTGCACAGTTTAAATCCCCAAGCCAGTACATTAAGACACAGACATAGACTACAGAGACGTATTTATAGAACGCTTGGTCCAAATGCTGTGTGGCATTCAGACGGATATGACAAACTTAAGCCATATGGCTTCCCAATACATGGCTGCATTGATGGCTGGTCCCGTTATATAATATGGCTAAAGGTTACTAGAAGTAACAATGACCCTAAAATTATTTGTACATTTTTCTTGGATGCAGTTCAAGAATATGGTTGCCCATTACGTTTGGAAACAGATAAGGGGACTGAAAATGGCAGTATGGCAGCCGCTCAGGCGTATTTTACGAGATAGATCTGATGCTCATCGTTATATAAAGATCTTGCCGAAACCAACGTATTGAGTCATGGTGGGCGATATTACGAAAATCTTTTACACAGTGGTGGATTAATCTGTTCAGTGACCTTATAGAGATAGGAGAATACAACCCAGTGAACGACAATCAAAAAGAATTATTGTGGTTTTGTTGCAATAAACTAATTCAGAAACATTTGGACGATTTGCTTAACGATTGGAATACGCATTTCATACGCAAGTCACATAATGATACTGTGAGTGGTAAGCCGTTAATTAATTATTACAACCCTTCCATTCGCGGCGGGAAGTCAGGACTGCATAAAGTTTTAGATCCACAAGGGGAAAAGTTCCAAACAGTTCAACGTAATATTTATTATGATGAGCAACCACTATCTGATATTCAAGAGTATTGTTTGTTCGTTCGGGAAAGGCTTGGGTGGCATCCAGAGCCGAAAGATTGGCAGGAAAGTATTAAGCGTTGCAAACTGCTAAATTCAAAGTTGTAATAAAATACTCTTATTAATAAAACCTAATTGTAATAATATATTTTATTCTTAAATTGTTACTTTTTCGCTCGAATATACCCCAAATGTTGAGGTTTATTTATTGAAAGAGCATCGACGTAGGAAAGGTTTGCAAGTAATTTGAGCAAAATCCATTCACAGACTCAAAAGTTATTGCAACTTTAGTGTCTGCGCGGCGTACACCAAGACGGAATCAATATCCAATATTCTTGGTTTATGTTGTTAAGCGGCTCTCTAGTTACGTAATAAATATTACTGCGGGGCTCGCTATTGACAGACCGCGCGCCTTTGACAAAATTTTGTCAACGGCGCGCTTTTGCAGGTATCCGGGGTATCCCCTCAGTTTGTCATGATGTCCGCGAAGGTGGCCGTAATGGGCTTCCGTAGCTACTGATATGTATGGCAAGTAGAGCCGTACACATAGAACGTGTGGCAGACATGTCAACCAAATCTCTACTCCTGGCTTTGAAGAGATTCATGGCCAGGAGAGGACTAGTAAAGGCGTTCTTCTCCGACAAGGATACTAACTTTGTAGGAGGGGATAGCGAGTTGAACGCGGCTCATAGGGCGGCGCAAAACAAAGAAATCTCTGCAGCACTTTTGCCGCAAAGAATCGAGTGGAGGTTTAATACCCCAGAAAGTCCCTGGAGAGGAGGAAGTTGGGAGCGTCTGGTTCGCTCTATAAAACAGGCCATCGCAAAAACATTGCCTGTGAATAAACAATTAACGGACGATGAGCTGGTATCAGCTTTTATCGAAATCGAGCATACTACTCTACACTCGAGACCGATAGCTATGTTACCCGACAGTGTTGCATTGACACCAAATCACCTGCTTATGCAGAGTCCGGCATTTCTTGTACCAGCATCAGAACCCACTAGTGCCGACCTATATAGTCGAAAAGGCTGGAAAATAACCCAGTTTATAGCGTACACATTCTGGGAATATTGGCAGGAATATTATCTTCCCACAATATCCACCAGATCTAAATGGTACAAAACAGTTCGGAGCCCCTAAGGAGGAGACTATGTATTAATAACCGAACCAGAAAATAGATAGAAAATACTAGGAAGCCGCCGTAATCTTGCACATACACCCGGACGTATAGAATATAGTGCGCACCGTCACTGTCAAAATAAGGTGCAAATGTCCGAACAAGAAAAAGTGTAAAACTAAGGGTTTACACACCTTGGACAGGATTGTGTGTAGGATATTGTGTTACTAGAAGAAACACGCATCGAGACAGGAGACTATAATTTGTCTTCTGCCTCAAAACAGAATTAGTGTCAGAACGCAAATTCACTTCGTATGCATTCCTCGTATGCAAATACTCGGAAATGCATAGGAGCGGGTTTGTGGTGAATTGCGTTGAGAATTTGTCTGGTGGGTATCAAAACAAAATTAAATTTTCATAAATGTTTGGAAAATTGAAAATTTTAAAATTATAAGCGAACCCAAGACAATTCCAAACGCTACATAGACGCGTTCTAGGACCTGTCTATAAGTGTACAGTAATTTGAAAGTCGTGAAGCCTGGAAAATAGTATCTAGACACCATGGCTACGGCTATTATTATGTAGGAGTGTAAATTGATTTCAGTAACTTCCACAGATTGGTGCCAACAGTACAACAACTAAAGGTGCTAAAGGTTAGTAGCACCAGAGGCGTACACAGACCCCACTCAGTAGTTCGTAGTGGAGTGAGGTGCTCGATAATCAAACCTGCGGGTTTGGTATAGTCGGCCTACTGTAGTCTAGTACAAGTATTGGGGAGTAGTTTGGGCATCAAAAAGTGAGTCGGTCACGGCCAGTTTATCTCCGAAGTTTTTGCGCTATGCATGGGAATAGGTTAGAAGGTAGTTAAGAATGAGACGGTATCCAGAAAGCCGATCCTGAACTGCTGGAAGGCGGGCCAGGTAGCTCGGGATGTCTATCCCTCCGCACTATCTAACTGATCCACCCACAGTATAATTAGCTTATGTAACGGACTATTGGAATATATATTTTTTAAACATATATAATACGCACAGGAAGTAATGATGAGTAAAGACATCCAAGAGGAACCGAGGAGAGGATTTACCGCCAGGGAGGAAGCAGAGCTACCGTTTGCCCGGCATGGGTGTAAAGACTCAAACGTTTATTATCACGGGAGGTCGGTGATGGAGCTGAATGGGAAATATAAACCCACCTACGACAAAGAGCTGAGGAGAGAAAGAATGCGAGCGTTGGGGGATCGCATGGAGGTGTTGCGACGAGAATACCGGACTCGATATCCCTACGACTTCACCATTGACGTGTGCGATATTAGCGCCGACCCTGATGAGGAGATAGCGCGCTTATACCACATGAATATGTATCTGTCGAGCAGCCATGAACGTTGGTTATTGTGTTGAGTGGGAAGGGATTCAAGCAGCCATGGTCATGGACGTTGGTTATTGTGTTGAGTGGGAAGGGATTCAAACAGCCATGAACTTTGGTTATTGTGTTGGGTGGAAAAGGATTCAATCAGCCATGAACGTTGGTTATTGTGTTGAGTGGGAAGGGATTCAAGCAGCCATGAACGTTGGTTATTGTGTTGAGTGGGAAGGGATTCAAACAGCCATGAACTTTGGTTATTGTGATGGGTGGGAAGGGATTCAAGCAGCCATGAACGTTGGTTATTGTGTTGGCTGGGAAGTGATTCAAGCAGCCATGAACGTTGGTTATTGTGTTGAGTGGGAAGGGATTCAAACAGCCATGAACTTTGGTTATTGTGTTGAGTGGGAAGGGATTCAAACAGCCATGAACTTTGGTTATTGTGATGGGTGGGAAGGGATTCAAGCAGCCATGAACGTTGGTTATTGTGTTGGGTGGGAAGGGATTCAAGCAACCATGAACGTTGGTTATTGTGTTGAGTGGGAATGGATTCAAACCGCCATGAACTTTGGTTATTGTGATGGGTGGGAAGGGATTCAAGCAACCATGAACGTTGGTTATGAGTGGGAAGGGATTCAAACAGCCATGAACTTTGGTTATTGTGATGGGTGGGAAGGGATTCAAGCAGCCATAAAGAAGCCAATTGGTTATTGTGTTGGCTTACGTTGGTTTAATGGAAGTTGTTTCGTTTAGATCAGGGGGATGGGATGGGGTTGGTTAGTTTAGCTGATTCGGAACATCGTATCCTTATGGAGTTAGCACGTTACACTGAACACGGACGAACGTAGAGACCGAGTCCAAATATAGTCTTCAGAATTGGCAGAGTTTCAATGTATAACATTTTTGTAGCTAATTTCTTATTTTAACATCATATGAAGGATATAAGTTATATAACTATTAATTACCCCACCCTTAATTAATAGTAGGTAACTAATAGTATAAGTACCTATAATAATATGTATTGTTGGAATAATATGATGTAATTAAGTACAGTATGTTTATAACATTTAGTTATATATCTTTACTTTTTCAACAGCTTCTCAACCAGATGTGTTGATCTGTCGTTCTGTTGTGTCCAATTTTTAACCAAACTTGGTACACATATAGTCTGGCCAAAGTTTAGAAATTTTCCAAGGTGAATTTTCGCATGGCCTTCGAGAAGCTAAGATAATAGCAGTTAATTAGTTAATTAAGTTGGTTAATAACTCAGCCAAATGTTAATGAAATTTAACCAAACTTGGTACACATGTAGTCTGGCCAAAGTTTAGAAATTTTCCAAGTTGAATTTCCGT